>CACVCL010034477.1:0-40522 GCA_902729485.2 Mus minutoides
ATCACTGGCTGCTCTTGGCTGCTCCAAACCCAGGCATTTCCATGTAATTCTCTGGAATTCCCCATGGTGTCTCAAACTTGACTCGCCTGAAGGGAATCATTTGATCCCACAGGGTCTGATGGCCATAGCTCTGGACCTCATACGTGAGCCACCTGGGGGATCAGGCAGCTCTGTGCTGAGAAACCTGCCTGAGAAGCTCCAGTTGGGTATGGTGACTCTAAGCATATACAGTCCTACAGAAAGGGGGTGACTGTCCCCTTCTTCCACACCCATGGAAGCCAGGTGACCCTCCTGGGTAGGGAGTAGGACAGGACTTCCAGACCTTGGGTGTCACCATCATCCTGTGGCATCTGAGTCAATGGGACAACACATTTCTGATGCTGCTCCAACCGCATCTTGATGAGGACAACTGGGTGTTCGTGCATGAGTCTAAGCGACTATATTCATTTTGCATTACTGTGACAAAGTAGAAAACAACTTTGTGACTCGAGCTCACAGTTTCGGGGTGTCTCAGTCCATTGTGTTGCAGACATGGCAGAAATCCCGGTCGTGGGATCGCACGGTGGAGACTCTTCACATCGTAGTGAATTACGAAGCAGAGAGAGCAGCAGGAACAAAGAGCCAAACGTCTTTATTGCTTACCATCTTGCAGAGGGCTTTCTGATGGTCGCTTCGCTGTGGAGTATCTACTGGGGGGGGTGGGTGCAGGAGCCACTAGGTGAGAGCAAAATCTCGGTCTACCAGGGGTTCAAGCTATCAAACTGATAATACCACAGGGAAAGAACTAGACGGAGGTGTGTGCACACCTATTACCTCTTTAATTTAATCATATAAATGTAAGCAATAGCACATAAAAGGCTAATAGGACAAGATGTGACCCGCCTCATGCTGATTTAGCAGGACAGATGGCAAAGGAAAGTAATTTCCTGCCCTGAAAGCCACTGTCACACAAGGTGGTCAAGGCGCACTGGAGAGACAGCTCTGGTGCACAGAATGCAATAGGTACCCCTAGAGACCCATTTTCTCACAGCCAGGACCCACCCCTAAAGTGCCACAGCTTTCTAGAAAAGCACCTGTAGATAGGGAACAAGGCTTCAGAATGTCCCTTGGAAGGACATTCGGCATTCAAGCCTTAACAGGAGGAACCATTACGTCAGAGATGGCACCTCTATAGTTGGATGATGGAGAGAAAGCCACCCCTTGCCACTTTTTGTCTCCTCTTCAATATTCTTCTTGATCCCCTGCTCTGCCTTTTAACATCCTAACCACCAAAGCTGCCTCTCCAGTGAGCCTTGTGTGACAGTAGCTCTTATACCAAGAAATAATTCTCCTTTTGCCATCTGCTCAATCAGCATGAGCAGGTCACACCTTGTACTATTAGCCTTTTATTGCAATCGCTTAAATTTATATGATTAAATTAAAGACGTGATAGGTGTGCGCACACCTCCAGCTAGCTCTTTCCGTGCGGCGTCATCACTTCTGATAGCTCGTACTCCTTGCAGACAGAGGCTTCTCTCTTGTTCCAGCATCTCCTGCACCTGGCCACTGGTAGATGCTCCACAGACTAAATGACTCTTAGAAAGCCCTCTGCAAGACATAAAGTATTAAGAATGTTTGGAGCATGCTGGCAGTGAATTCTGATGATGCTGTTTCAAAGTACCTATGGAACACAGTCCCTGCTTCTATGAATACATGCGGAGACTCATCTCGTGTCCTATGCATATGGTGGGCCATGCCTACCCTTGCCAAATCATTTTAAGAAATTCTGGTTGACTCCCATATTCCTGACCCCTCTCTGGAACAGGCATGCAGTCAGAGGTCTAAGTTGGAGACAGGTGGACAGTCCAAATTCTGCCCTACTGGTGACCTGGCCAAGTGCCCATTGTCTCGGAGACTCTTGAAAAAAAACCCCTTTGTGTATGTATGAATATGATATGTGTGTGCTCACATGTGTGCATGTTCATGTGTGAGTGAGAGTGTGTATACACCATGTGTCAGATGACAACCTCAGGTGTCCTCATCTTCTACCTGGCTTGAGATGGGGTCCATTGTCCTTTGCTCTTTGCATACTAGGTTAGCTGGCTTGTCTGGGGGGGTTCTGTTTTTGCCATAGGAACTGGAATTACAGTTGGACCCAGATTTACCAGGGTGCTTTGTGCTGGGGGTTCTCCCCTCACCCCTCCAGAAATCGGCCCAGCCCTCTGGCCTTTTTCTCCTATGTAAAGAGAGCCCAGGCAATCCCAGAATGCCCAGCACCACCTCTGATCTCTGAGCAGGGAACTACATCACCAAGAGGGTCCAGGGGACTGCTCGGATGTCCAAGGTTGCTTGCCAGCCATTGCTTTCCCTACCAGAAGGCAGGACAGAGGCTGAGCAGGGCTGGTTTCAGTCATCAACCGCAGCACAGCTGTGGCAGAGAGACAGCTCCATGCAGAAGCAATCTCCCTTTAGAATTCCAGGCGGGCAGCAGCGTGTGCCTTGGATAAAGTTCAGGTAATCGTGCCTGCAGCCTGCCCCCTCTCTCCCTTCCTCTCCCTCCCCAGCTCTGAGCTGACAGAGTTATAATAATTGGGTGCCTCTGCTTAAGCTCATCAGCTCTGGCTTCCTGAAAGGAACGTGGCAATTAGCAGTCCTCACCCTGTAATAAAGCCTTTAATATCCACTTTCATGGTTCATATTACAGTCATTCAGGCCTGTCCCCTTGCACATGGCCTGTCAGGCAGCGGGGCTGTGGGTGCCCACTAGGGAGCTGCCCCCACTGAATGGCTCAGCACACAATGGTTGCAGAGGCTCCAGCAATCCAGGCCAGGCAGCTGGGGAATAGGGATGGAAATGAGAAGGGATATTTCTGCCCACTGAGGTTCCAGGGGGAACCTGATGGCGGAGGGGGACAGGGGGCAGAGGGCAAGTATCCTTACTTCTCCTGTAAGTGTCCCATTATCCCACTGCCCCTCCGGGCTTTCTTACCCTTGAGTCACCCCTCCTCAGTTTCATTACTGGGTATTTTAGAAACACAAGAAGATGGAGGTGGTGCTGAGGAAGGAACGGATACTTCTGGATGGAATCTCTGCTCGTGTGTATGCCTGCTGGTTGGTTGCACACTTCCCAAGGGAGAGCAGTTATAGGGAGCACGTATGTCATGGGGAGTGAGGTGGCTCCAGCTAGAGCCTCTGGCCACCCTCTCCTGAGCAGAGGCCATCTTGGCAAGTACCTGACCTGCTATGTAACTTTTTTTTGCAGGAAGCAGACGGGGTCTTCGCCCATCTCTCAGTCAGTCATGAATGGGTTAACAGTGAGTACCACTCACTGTGTGCTAAACATAAATAAAAAGATGAGACTAGGCCTTTGTGGAAGCAGAGAAAGGCAGAGAGGATGCCAAGAGTGTATACAGTAGGGGGATAATAGGGGTAAGGAGGGAAACAGAA
Source organism: Mus minutoides (assembly GCA_902729485.2). Classification (NCBI taxonomy): domain Eukaryota; kingdom Metazoa; phylum Chordata; class Mammalia; order Rodentia; family Muridae; genus Mus; species Mus minutoides. Next base: position 3,426 of record CACVCL010034477.1, read on the forward strand.
GGAATGACCCAGAAGGGAGGGTGTACATTTGTAAGGAAACAGAAGGAATGACCCAGAAGGAGGGTGTACATTTGTATTACTTAGATTTCCTGTTGCTGTGATAAAACACCTGATAAGGGACATTTAAGGAAGAAAAAAAATGTCTCTAGGACGTTTGAAAAGGAGCATGGTCCATCTCGGTGAGGAAGACTTGGCTGCGGAAGCCACTTGTTCAGGATGCATCCGCAGGCAGGAAATAGAAGACAGATAGGAAGTGATGTTGGCCTGTACAACTTCAAGCCCATCCCCAAGAGAGTCCCACTTTCTCTTGTGATCTCCACCTCCTAAGGGTTCCATAACTTCCAAAAAAAGGTGCCTGCAGCTGGAGAACAAGTGCTCTGACATGCAATGCTTCGAAGAAGGACGAAGAAGGACGGTGGATGCTTCACCCTCAACCTCCTTTCTACAGCACCCAGGGCTTCCCGGAGGAGGGACTGTCTCCTGTGGTGGGGAGTGTTTTCTTAAAGGAGCAGTATGCATTATTTCTATGCCATGGACTCTCTTTAAGCTTTGCCACACCCACTCTCGGTGATGAAGTCTGTGTGCCTTCCCTTGAACATGAGCAGGTCCTGGTGGTAACTGTGCTCAGTAAAATGAGAAATAAAGAAGGCTGCAGGACTTTCAAGTTAGGTGAGGGAAAAAACTACAGACTCTCTTGATTTCTGTCGTCCTAGATGGTTGGTCTAGGAACACAGTTGCCATGTTAGGAGGACGTCTAAACACGGAGAGACTGAGCGGGTGCCCCAGTTCACAGGCCCAGCTTGTGAGCAAAACTGACCCTGTTAGATGTGTAGTTGAGAAAACATTCAAGAAGCCTCCAGGCCCAGAGTCTGACTGCAATGAGACCCTGAAGAGGAACCACCCAGCTGAGCCCAGCCAAGCCTAGAAGCACGGGGCACGGTTAAAGACTTTGTCACTATTTGAAGCCACCACGTTTGGGACATTTGTTATACATCACAGTATGATTCTTAGTTTACAATGGAGGTTGAAAAGGCGGTGCATAAATCAAGTTCTAGATAACAAGGATGCTACATACAAAGAAAACTTGCGTGAAGTTGATCCCTTTGACATAGATTGAAGGGAGTTGCAAGGTCTGCAAGATTGAACAGGACAGAGGCAGGTTCCATGCTATCAATCGGGGAGTTATGGAGGGTTTCGAGCAAAGGAAAGCCCTCCAGGACTAATTAAGAAGCTACAATATGGATAATGGGATGAAGGAAGTAGAAACTATTTATGACCATCTATACCAGTGACAACATCTTGGGCAGTGAGCAGATCGGAGGTTACTCCATGAACCTACTCAGGAGAGGGCAGTGCTGGGGTGGTGGGATTATGAGTCCTGTGGTATTTCAAACACACGGTCAGTTTTGTGACTGGATGAATACAAGAGGTAAAAAGAAGAGGGAAAGACTCTTGGATTATTGAACTGCAAGGCGTTGTAGTTCCATTTGCATTGCTGTGGTAAAAACACCCCAAAAAGCACTTTAAGGAAGGATGTGTTCAGCTTACAATTCCAGGTCACAGACCATCATTGCAGGACATCAAAGCAGGAACTTGAAATAACTGGTCACATTCATGGTCAAGAGCAGAGAGAGAATGAATGCACATGTGCCTATAAGTGCTCAGCTCTCTCTCTCCCTGGATGCAGTCTGAGATGCCCTGCCTAAGGAACGGAGCCATCCACAGTGGACTGGACCTTCCCACATCAGTGAATACAATCAAGACAATTCTGCCACAGACATGTGCACCAGTCAATCTGATTTTGACAGTCTCTCCATTGAGACCCTCTTCCTAGGTGATTCTACATTATGTTACATTGACAGTTGAAGGGGTTGCAAGGCCCAGAAATAGAAAACAGAAGAAGCAATCGTAGGGAAGGACTTAAAAGTTTCCGCTAGTGGCATATGGTTTGTTTTGTTTGTTTGTTTGTTTGTTTTTTCTTTTTCTCCTTTGGTTCTTTGAGACAGTGTTTCTCTGTCTTGGAACTCACTCTGTAGACCAAGTTGGTCTCAGAGATTCAACTGCTTCTGCTTCCTGAGTGCTGGAATTAAAAGGTGTGTGCCACAACCACCTGGCTATTTTTTTTTCTTTAAATAGATACACAATGCCTTATGGATGGCGAGATTCACAAATCCTAGAGTCCATAAGAAAGGCTGAACTTAAAGGACAGGTGTGAGATTTATCTAGACATCTATGCCATAGGGCATAGAACTTAAGAAGCAACGTGGCCCTAGGGCAAATTTCCAGAAGCCAGTATCTGAAGGTGAACTGAAGAAGAGAGGAAGAGACAGGAGAATAGTGTGTGGAATAGTGTGTGTGTGTGTGTGTGTGTGTGTTGTATGCCAAGGGGGTGGTTAGGACAGCCAGGGGCGGGGCAAGAAGTTAAGGACAGAACATTCAAGTTGGAATGGCAGATATATCATTCATACATATGTCACTGTGGATAACCAATATCTGGTTTCAAATGTGTGCAATCATTAAGAGGAGCAAGGCAGGCAAGGGGAGAAGTCAGTAGCTCTTTTCCTGGGAAAGAAAGAGTACATTAAATATCTTCCACTGGGGGAGGTAGTCCTCTGTAGAGGAAAAGAGAGGGATGTAGCACCCAGGTGTGTCTGTTTGAGGTAACCAGAATGTAATGTGCTCTCTCTCTCTCTCTCTCTCTCTCTCACACACACACACACACACACACACACACACACACACCCCTACATTTTATCATGGCTGAGGAAATCATAACAGAGTGAGTTAGAATACTGGCAGAAGTGTCTTTGAGAAAGACAGATCATATGGCCAGATGAGAGAGAGGGGAGGAGGGAAAGAGGGAGGGAGGGAGGGAGGGAGGGAGGGATCTCCTCTATTCATTTTCTGGTCCATCTCTGTCCATAGGTGATTGGCTAGTGCCTGTTGTTATTCAGAATGGGTCTTTCCCACTCCATTTGCTGCTCTAGACACTGATCTCCCGTGGAAATGGGTGGCACCATCCCCTAGGCTGGGGCATGAAAAAAAGAGGAGAAAATAAACTGAGCAGCAGACCCTTCTCTCTCTGCTTTCTGGTGGTGGATGCAATGTGACCTCCATGATGGACTATGACCTCAAACTGTGAGCCCAGAGAAACCCTCAAATGATTTCTCTCTGGTATTCTGTCACAACAGTGAGAGAAGTAATCGTCACCACACACCTGTTTACCAGTTCCCTAGGCAACCCTCAGTTCCATTACATTGACACCAAAACTTAACAACATGGGTGCCATTTTAATGGTAAATACTCTAAAACTCAGAGTAACAAAGTGATTTTGGGTCTTTGGCTCAGAATAGGCCATACACTGGGGCCTAGTCTCTCAGATCAGAATTCTTCCCCTCTTTTTTTCTCTGTGATAATTTCAACTGTCAATTTGCCACAGTCTAGAATCACTTGAGGAGAACATCTCCACTGAGGAACTTTCTGGATCAGGTTGGCCTGTGGGCATGTTTGTGGAGAGTTATCTTGATTACTAGTTGATCCAGTCCACTGTGGGCAGCAGCATGCCCTAGGCTGGACCTTGCACTGTGTGTGAGGAAAGCTAGCTGAGCCAGAAAAATGCCTATCTCCTCTCTTTGCTTTTGATGATGGATGCAATGTAACCAGCTGTTACAAATTCCTACTACTGTGACTTCCCTGCTATGGTGGCCTTAACCTGGGATTGTTTTAACCTGAAATTGTAAGGGGAATAACCCTTAAGTTGTCTTTGGTCAGGATATTTGTCACTACAACAGAAATGATACTAGAACATTCCCAGATTCCCAGAGCAGCAAGAAGGCAGACAGCTCCCCCACCAGGCTGTCTTGCTTTGGGGGTAAATGCTTAAGATCTCTCCCTCTCCCTCCCTCCCTCCCTTCCCTCCTCCCTCTCCCCATCCTTCTTCCTATAGGTGGGAACAACTTCCACTTTTCTCATTTCTTATAGCCATTTCTTCCCAGCCCAACCTTCTACAACACCTGCTTTTCAAGCTGTCACCAGCCCACAGTGGTACCCCTCAATGAGTGGCAGTAGGCTGTGCAAGGTGGGGGAGGGGAACTGAGAAGAGTGGGTTGGTTTCAGGGGCGAAGCAGAGGGCAAGAGGGAAGGGCAAGGCTTTCTCCCCAGCCCCCCTGCCAGCCTCTGCCTACCTGCCGAGCCCAGCACCATGGAACCAAAGCACATTAAGGGTAGGCAGGCAGGTGCTCAATGCTTCTAATGTCTCTAATGTGTTCCATTACAACCGTTCCACAATAAGGTAATTATGCGAGGAAATAATAAACGTGTCCGTCTTTCTGGAAATATTTTTACTTCCAGCAAGAGGGAAGCAGCGCCATTGTTTTTTGAGAGCATCTTTGCTCCCGTACATATTAATTAACTGTGCTCCGGCTCCAGCACCTCCCGGCATTTGTATTATTCATAAATGTCTCGGGGATGCAGTAACTTATGTACTCCCCTCCTTGGCTTGAAATCGTTTTTTAATTTCCAGTTCTTTTTTGAGTAATTGCACTTGTGGTTTGTGCCATCTGTGCCAGGGGCCCCACTCCCTAAACTGTACCCCCACACTTCCTCCCCTTTCCTCTCATTCTGCTGCTGTGAGGGGCTCTGACCTACAGGGTCTTTTTTCATGTCCCTGGAGATGCAGGTTCGGGCTCTGGGCGGGACCGTCTTTAAGAGCATCATCCTTCTTAGGGTGGATTTCTAACTTTGCTTTTGTAATCCCTCCTTCTCTGCTCTCCCATGGCGACTCCATCTCTACCTTTCTTTCTCCACCTTGCATTTTTCTTTAAATGAATAGACTATGATTTTTAAGCAGTTTGAGAGAAAAATTGACTGGAAAGTACAGAGAGTTCCCAGGCACCTCCTCACTCCCACCCCTGTCGCTCCTGCTGTGAGCATCTTACTTTAGTGTGGTATGGGGCAAGGAACCAGGGCGATGTGTTACCATTAGACAAAGCCCACAGTCTGCGCCAGGGTTGCTGTTGGGATTATGCACGCAGTGTCTCTGGGTAGATGTCTAATGTCCATATCTGCCACCTAGAAGCATTTAACCACCCTAAACCCCCGTTTTGCTCCGCCCCTTCATCCTTCTCTGCTTCAGTGCCCTGAACTTCTGGCAAGCAATGATCTGTTTTCTGTCTCTGTAGTCTTGCCTTCTCTGGACTGTTTATCGTAGGAATCAGACTGTATGTACCCTGCTCCAATCCCCTTACATGTTTCTGGAGTCTTGGTTCTTCAGTCGATGGAGTCTGTCCCGTGTCTAGGATGTGAACTCCTCAGAGATAGGAACCATGATGATGAACGGACCTTTCTTGGAAATGGCTAACTGTGTACCGAGATACCAAAGGCAAGTGCGGGTAGAGACCCCACTCCTCTCTAGTTAGGTTGACCAGATGGTCTGTAAGATCTGAGATTCTGAGGACAAACCAGCTGGCCCCAAGGCTCTCATCAGGTCTCTCTAGGAATCACTAGGCACAAGAGAGTAGTGGCAGGGTTGGTGGACTTTCCAGTGTCCCCTCTCTTCTCAACGAGCCTTGAGTTTGAGGTGGATGGACAGTGACATGGAGTCCTTCCAGAGAGACAGGTTGAGGCACCATTGGCCTGTAGGGAAGTCAGAGGGCTGGCCACTGCAGAATGGCCTTCTTCTGTGAGGCCCCATGGAGCTGTGTGATTCTCTGCTCTGCATGGGTGAGCCAGGACCGTGCAGCCCCATCTCATCCACAACCTGGCCGCTGCCTGTCGCATTAAGTCTGGAAAGTGTGAGATCTCTCACTGAGCCAGACCTCTGCTTCAGGATCTGCTTAGACATCAAAGAGAAAGCCAGAAGTGGCTTTTTCCTCCATTCTTAGCTGAAATTATAGCCAAAGAAGTGTCCATGAAAGAATCTAAGAGACAGACCCACGAACATAGAGTGGGCTTCCTGACTTCCTTTCCTGGAAGCCCCTTCTGGCACATAACCTCTCTCCAGCATGTGGAAAGTGCTATTTCTGACGACTGCTGGTCTTTCACTCTCTCTAGTCTTATTGTGTTGTTCCTTTGGGGGAGGGGAGAAATAGTGGCTGCTTTGCAGTTGACAAAGTAGAAGGGGAAGACGAGCTGAGACACTCAGATTCTGTGAGAGCAGAGAAGTCCTCTATACCACGCATATCTATGACAGACTCTGAAAGCCAGAAGCCCAGGTTGGAGCCTTCTCTAGCTACTCCAATCCTTTGTGGCTCCTCTTGTGTCAGTACAGTTGGCTACAGTTCAGATTCAGAGTCTGGGAGAGGATTCTACCCCCATCCGCTCAGGGTAGGGATTCTAAGGGGCCAGCGAGCTATAGGGTTCAAAGCCCATGCACAGTGGCCACTTCTCCAAAGCTCCTGTTTCCAGTTCGCATCTTTAGCTGTGTTCTGAATCTGACAGATGGGGGTGGAAGCAAAATCTTTGAGTGGGGAATCTCTAGGTCAGTGTTCCCAGAAGTTTCTGTAGCGAGGAACACAGGCCAGGGCTAATGCAGCTCTTCTATACCAGGGGCACACAATGGCGGCATCCTTCTCCCTACGGTGGGATGTCTGGGTGAAGTGGATGAAAGCTAGGATATCAAATGGGAAGAAGCCATTGGGGACAGCCAGCCTCTGGCTGCAACAGTGCTGCTGAGAGGAAAGACAGGCAGCCCCAGCCCTGCTGTGTGCAACTCTAGCTGTGCTGGTAAAGCAGGATCCAGCTGGAGCCCTCCTCTCCGGGCCCCCAGCCAGTCTGGCTAGTGACTCTACAAGCTGGTCTGGGAGGACATGGGTGAAGGCTTGAGAATTGAAGGGAATCTTCAGTAGCCCTCCCTCCAAGCCCTGACTGCTACCCCAGCTCACTGGCAAGGTGAGGTCAGAGGTGTTTCTTCACTCGGACCCTGTGGGCCTCTAGTTCCCGTCTGGATGCTTTGTTTTTCTGGCTGTGAGCAAAAACTCATTCACAATCCAAGGGGAGTGAGCAGCAGACCTGACTGGGGCTGGACGTGGTAGACTGTTGCCTGGGCCTACAGGGTCTTGCTTCCCAGCTATGAAGCTACATGCTCTTGGGTGCAAACATCACATAGCTACATACGGACTTTGTGGGTGTCAGGCCATTTGGACACTCAAGCCTCAGTCCTTATGTCTGTAAAGTGGGGACAAGGCAGCCAGCCTTGGAATTCTACCCATTAGGTCTGGTTGCTAGGGGAACGAGTGTCTACAGTCCAGCCATATCCTGTTGCCCTGCTTGCTCCCCTCCCAAGGATGAGAGAAGCCAGCCTCTTTTGTCTTTTCAACCAGCTCGTGTTTGCCTTCCATCTCTTCAGCCCCTTTGTTTCTCCTTGTTCCTCATTACCAGACTTTATGTATTTCATGAAATGGCAGAGGTCTGTGTCTATTGACATTTTTTTCATTCCATAAGTATCTAGCATGTGACTATTCCACAGCAGGCTGTGCAGTGGGCACTGGACTTGCATCCAGGAGAAAGGCAGGCATGTATCTTGTTCATGTCAAAATGATAGTCTGTTGGGGAAGGCTGGTGTTGTACAAGTGATTTTTAATAGTGAACTGCCCAGCATGGGGAAGTAGGGCTGGTCAAAATAATCCAGGAAGTGTGAGCTCACCAAAGAGAAGACATGTGCCAGAGAAAGAGTGGAGGGACACTGTCCCAGACCAAAAATCATCTGGCACTACCAGAAGCTTAAAGGGATGAGAACGAGCTTCCTGAGGTTGGTGAAGAGATCCATCCCCACACAAGTTGCTCTGCTTCCTAGAAGTGATTTCTTTCTTTTTTTTCTTTTTCTTTTTTTTTTTTTTTTTTTTTTTTTTTTTTTTTTTTTTTTTTTTTTTTTTTTTTTTTTTGGTTTTTCAAGGCAGGGTTTCTCTATATAGCCCTGGCTGTCCTGGAACTCACTCTGTAGACCAGGCTGGCCTCGAACTCAGAAATCTGCCTGCCTCTGCCTCCCAACTGCTGGGATTAAAGGCATGCGCCAGCACTGCCTGGTCTAGAAGTGATTTCTAGGGTTGCCTTTTGGAGTCATTGAGGATGGCGTCTGGTGTGGCTCTTGCTGTTTTGTGACAGTTGAGTCACACACTCCATGAAAAGGAGGCTCCTGACATTTCTTCTTTCTTTCTGTCTATCAAAAGAGAGTGATGTAGATAATCCAAAGGGAATTTCAAGTCATTAAAATACACACTCAAAAGGAAGAGGCCAAAGCGAAATCTGGTGTGACCCAAGGTCAGAATTACCAGCTGATTTGTGGGGTGGCTGTCTACACCGTGTCTGATCCTTAAAGCATCTCCCAGCTGCCTAGGGTACGTTCATGACTCGTGAGCGATAAACAACTCCTTCCACGAAGCCAGAAGTCATCGGGTCAGGAACAGCTGCAGCCGATCTGAGGCTCTCTCTGTCAGATTGTTCCTGGAAATGAAAAAAATCACGTCAGAGTCAAGAGTGGTAGGGAACTGCTGACTTCCCATCTGGCCCTCAGGGACAATTACTGGTTTGAGAAACCCATGCTTAGAGCGTATGAAGCAAGCTATTCGACATGCAGTTTCCAAGAGAATAGTAAACAGACATTGTAAGTTGGAAGAGGCAAAATTCCTATCTTTACTCGCGGACTGGTAGTAATGAGGGCCAACAGGGCTGCCAGAGAGCCTCATAAAATTCCACTGGGGAATGATAGGGCGGGATCTGTTGAATTGTCACAGCCTGTATTCATTTGATTTTCTGGTGCCCTGATAAAACACTGATCCAAAGGAACTTGGTCCAGGAAACTGTTTATTTGACTTAAAGGTTACAGTCCCTCTTCAAGGGAATCCAGGGCAGGAACTCAGTGCAGGATCCTGGAGGCAGGAACTGAAGCAAGGACCCTGGAGATCACCGAATGGTTTGCGTCCTGCGACTCACTCAGCGTCCTTTCTCATATAGCTCAGGACCACCTCCCGAGGGGTGGCACGACCCACAGCAGGCTGGATCCTCCCACATCAGTCAGGAAAATATCCCTGCAGATACGTTCTTTTCTAGGTGGCTCTAGTTTGTGTCAAGTTGGCAAAACTCCATGTACACTCTGATCCCCAGAGGTCAGGAGAGGGATTGCAAACACTACCCAGCCATAGGGTAAGTTCTAGACAGTGGCTTGAGCTGTTGGGTGGAAAGATCAAGCCATCCGTAGGTGACCCGGCAGGACAGTTTCTAGGGCATGTGACTGCCTGTCTTCACTTCTTCTTTTTCAACCCTGGGAAACCACAGAGACTAGGAGACAGTGGATAAGGTCTATTCAGCCACTTCGGGAGTACAGGGGACTATAGGGGAAGGGACAAACAGACTCACTGCCACCTTCATGCCCAACTATCTTCATGGCTTTCCTCTCGACAGCCCTTCTATTCCTTGTTTTGGGGAATACCAGGCAAGCCCCTGACCAACCGAGCCACACCCCAGCCCAACTTTTTCTCTTTCTAATATACTTCTATACTACAGCTTGGGAAACTCACACACAGTGGCCGGGAGCCCCAGCCCTAGAGTTGGACACACTTGAGCTGACAGCCCCACTCTGTGGGGTCTCTGAACAAGTTACTCACCCTTTTTGCATTACAGTTCTCTCTAGAGCACTAGTTCTTAACCCGTGGGGCATGGCCCCTTCAGGACCAAGCAGCCCTCTCACAGGGGTTACCTAAGGCCATTGATAAACACCGGAATTTAGATTGCAATTCATAACAGTAGCAAGATTACAGTTAGGAAGCAGCAAGAAAATTTTCTGTTTTGGGGGAGGGGGTGTTACCACAACATGAGGAACTGCATTAAAGGGTCGCAGCATTAGGAAGGTTGAGAACCACTGCTTTAAGAGTGAAACGGGCATAATGCCATCTTCTTAGAAGTGCTAAGAGAGATCACGGAAAGACGGCCCAGCACGTAAGGCATCTCTCCTTCTACCCCTGGGATCCAGATGGTAGAAGGAGAGAGGTGAATCCAGGAAGCTGATCTTGACCTCCACAGGCACATACACCGCATGGCCATGCATGCAGCCCGCCCACATACAAATAACTTACTGCACTTCTAACAAGGAGAGCTGAGAAAAGCCATTGAGAACGTAGGTTGAACATCCCAATCCGAAAATTCCAAACCCCAAATCCTCTGAAACAGAAGGTTCCTGAGTTCTCAGAGGATGTCACAAATAAAAATCCCCACCCCAGTCTCGTGTGGTAGCTCATAGCCAAGATGAAGGTATGTAAACCTTCGGAGAGTGACCACTGGGTGAACCAAAGACCATAGAAATGTTTCCTGGTTTTCGAATCGGGTCGCATCCTCAAGATGTTTCCTTATGAAAACACAAGTAACCCAAATGTTTGAAAAGAAAATCTTCTGATCTCAATGCTTCAGACAAAGGCCACCCAGCCTGTGTCTGTCTGTCCCTGCCTGTGTGTCTTTCTGTGCCCATTTATCAAGGCTCTTCATGCCATTATTCATACTCTGATGCAGACAGGTTTGTCCTAGCTCTCTGTCTGCCCACATTGTGCCATTTAGGAGCCCTTTCTGCACCTTCCACATGCTGGCCTAGGGCAGCCAAGCTCCTGAGCGGCCATTAATCTACAGTGAGAAGCAGCCTTCCCCAGAGCCTTGGTGGGTGGGGTAGGGTCCTTCCAGGGCTTCACAGGGAAAGGGCTCTGGCTGAATGGGCAGAGACGACTCAGTCTATGCAGGAAGTAGGGTTTCAGCACAACAATATTCATTCCCTTCCCCTCTCCACCTTCCATTTCTTTCCCCCTTCCATTCCCCTCCTTCCTCCCTCTTTGTGCATGTACGTGTGTGTGTGTGTGTGTGTGTGTGTGTGTTTATGTATGTATGAGTATGCAGGTGTGTGTGTGTAGGTGTGTGTAGGTCAGAGGTTGAAGTCAGATGCATTCCTCTGCTGCTCTTTAATTATTTATTTTGAGTCAGGGTCTGGCACTGTACCTGGGGCATATTGGTTCATCTAAGCGGGCTGTTCAATGAGCTCGAGTGAGCTGCTTGTGTTTGTGATCCCTGACCCTGGTAGGTGCTGGGGTTATAAGCCCACACTTCCGTCTGTACTGAGGACCTGGCCTCAGGGCCTCAGGCTTCTTCAGCAGGCATGATACTGACTGAGCCCCCTCCTCAGCCCCTTCACTCTCTTTCTCATTGGGAGGGTGGGTGGTTCAGGGATGGCTACCCAGTGCTGGATGGAGAAAGTCTACAGACCCCGTCAGATGGAGAAACCTCCAGGGAGCCTCCACCCCTCAGGCAGCTTCTTAGACATCACAGCTCTGGGAGATAAGACCCTAAGCCACCTGCAGCCCAGGCGAGAGCCATGTTTTCTCAGAGCTCCTCTCCAAGCTCTGGGAAAGCACCAATTAGTTCTCCTCTGTGCAGCTTAGGGGCAACCTGGGCAACCTCTCATGGAGGGCAGACTTTCTCCTCAGGAGCAGTCGAAGCTCAGATCCCTCTCTGGCTGGATGTGTGTCAGAGGGATGGCATCATGTGCCCTTTACTGTGGCCAACTTAGAAGTGCAAGATATGGTCCAGTTTCTCTTTCTTTAGCTGTGTGTGTGTGTGTGTGTGTGTGTGTGTGTGTGTGTGTCTTCCTCATACCTTATGTGCTTGTGAGTTCTCTGTCATCAGCCTCATCTTCAACTCACTTCCTCTTTGTCTCTGGATCCACACACACACACACCCCCAACATGCACATACATATGCACACGTGCCACATACATGCACAATAATAACAATAAAGTATACACAAGTATCTGCCTTGTAACATTCACCCATAAATATCTGCACTCTAGTGTATGAAGACACAGCATGAACATGACCTCCTCCCCTTCTTCTAAGGGTGATTGCAGCTACCTGATTATCGCAACTGCGACATAAACCCCTTCCTATACAGGAAGCCACAGTGCAGAGGGGGTTGGGGGTGGGCAGAGCTGTTGAGACTAAATGCCCAAGGACTAGGCTCTGAAGGAAGACATGAGGGGTTACCAGCTCATGTTACTGTCTCATCACGGACCCAGACCCACAGAAGATAAACATATGGCCATATAGGTTAGTGGGTTAACAATGATCCTGCTATGTAGCAATAAGGAGAAGGAAACCTTAGGAAAGGACCCTCCACACAGGAGGAAAGAAGTCCCCAAGGACCAGCTAGGCCTCCTATGGGCCCTGAACTTCCAGGGCTGGTGTAGAGGTGTTTGGCGGGGGGAGGGGGGAGATGCCAAGGTACAGCTTCGAGGATAGATGTTCTGAAAAGCTTCAGATGCCTGAGGTCTCTCCCTGTGTCCCCCGAGGGATGATACTCACTCTCCCACTATCCTGCAGTGAGCCTCTCCATCCCCAGTGAACCCACCTAGGGCTGCAAACTGTAAAACCTGCTGGGTGATCTCTCACTTAGGCGGTAAGATTCAGTACTGTACCAATGATTCCCTTTAAACCTCATACAATCGCCTCCTTGCCACCCCTCAGGACTGTGAGCATTCTCAAGACAGTTAAAGCAGAGCCCCTGGGATCTCTAACCAGGCTTTGCCCACTGGATGCCCAAGAGTTGAGTGGGACCAGGCTGCAACGGGTACTGTGGGTACCCAGCCATACCCCTCAGATCCTACCCACAGCCACATAAGAAGCTGCAGCCCAGCTCGGGCAGTTGGGCATAGAAAATCTAAGCTTGGAGCCATACAGCCATGACCTTTAAGTCCTATCTCTGTGACCTTGGGGCTCCATGAACAAGACCTGACCTACACTACTTTGCCAGCTAGAGGGCTTTCCCCAAGCTGGCGGGCTGCTCCGCCCACAGGAAGAGCTGGGGAATTTCCTGTTCCCAGGAAGCCCTGTACCAGTGTCTCCTTCAGGCAGGTGTCTAGTCACCCCCAGGTGGGGCAACCACAGCCTGTTCCAGAGTTTACCTAGAAGTGTCCCCATGGGGCAGCCTCAATTGTTCCTTGTACCCTTCCCTCCAGCCACCCCTCCCCACCACAGTCCCTCTTTCTTCTAACAGAAGCTACACACACAACTGTCCCATAGCTAAAGAGAAGGGCACAAGTGCTTTTCCTTAGAATAGCTTTGTTATTGCCAAGATGCTACGTACGTATCAGGGTCCTTTGGTGCCAGCTTTTGGGGACCCAGGAGAACACACACATACACCAAGCTCCTGGCAAAATCTGCTGGCCCCAGACTATCTACAGGTTAGGCCACTTCCCCACAAGAAGCTGGCTCTCCTTAGGAGACTAATGTGGGGCTTCTCTAGGAGGCACATCTGAGGAGATGGAGAGGATGGAGGGGTGTCGTCAGTGCCCTTGAAATGCAAGGCTTGAGTTCAGGCTACATGAAAATTTCTGAGGCCTCTATCTCTCTCACGGTACCTGATTTCTTCTGGAGTTCTTCCCAGAAGTCTCTGGGTAGGGGGAGGAGAGATCACCTACCCTGAGACAATGTAGGAAGGGAAACATGGGGCTTTATATATTTATTTTTTACAACTTATAATCTGAAGAGCCAATGACTTGGTATATGATATAAACATAATACAATATTTAAAGCACTTATAGCTGCTTTAGGGATTGTTATGATATGGTTAAAGTACAGCGTTTCTTTGGGACTGACTTTGGTCAAGAGCTGTTCATATCTGAGATATACCCCAATCATCATGGCACGGTATCCTTTAATGGGAGAATTAGTGTGTGTGTGTGTGTGTGTGTGTGTGTGTGTGTTCTTGTGCATGGCAACAGGCTTCTGGGAATGCCTATGGGAGACCTATCTTTCTCACATTATCTTAACTGTGGGTAGGACCATCCCCTGGGCAGGCATCCTGGACTGTATATAGTGAGAAATGGAGCTGTGTACTAATGCACACACATCCATCGCCCTTTGACCCTGACCATGGTTGCCATGAGAGCAGCTCCCTCAACCTTGGGTCCCACTTCTCAGTAGACAACCAACTTCTATTTTTGAGGCAAGGTCCCTCCTTGGTCTGGAACTCTCTTATGAGATTAAGATAGATGGTTAGTGGGTTCCCGTGACCTCAGTGCTGGGATTGCAAGTGTATGTCACCACATCTGGATTCCTCACATGGGCTCTCAGTGGGAGGGCTGTGGGGGGGGGGGGTGAATTGAGGTCATCATGTGTACCGAGCAAGCACCACCCCAGCCCTAAATGGACCAGTTGCATAGTGTGTGTGTGTGTGTGTCACAATGTATTCTATATGGCTCTTTATATAAAATAGATAGATAGATAGATAGATAGATAGATAGATAGATAGATAGATAAATGTAGGAACTGGGGAGATGGCTCAGCTGTTAAGAGTCCTTGCTGCATTTTCAGAAGATCTGAATTTGGTTCCCAACATCAACATCAGGTGGCTCACAACCGCTTGTAACTCCAGTTCTGGGAGTTATAACGCCCTCTTCTGGCCTCTACAGGCACATGGACACACATGGCATATACGCATATACATAGCACACACACATACATAAATAAAAATAACAATTTCTTTTTTTAAATAAAGAGGTAGGTAGAGCAGGCATGGTAGTGTGTGACTGTTATCCCAGGGCTTAGGACTTGAAGGCAAGAGAATCAAGAATCCAAGATTATCTTCAGCTACATAGGAAATTTGTGGCAAGCTTGGGCTGTGTGAAACCCTGTCTCAAAAAATATCTCCAAGTCAAAAAGAGGCAGTTGAATATAGAAGTTCTCAGTTTGGGGGCTAAAGAGCCTACTGCTCTCATGGAGTTCTTAAGTTTGGTTTGAAGCATCCACGTTAAGTGGTTAACAACTGCCAATGATTCTAGCTCAAGGAGATTCAGTGAAACTCTAGCTTCAGGGGATCTGGCGCCCTCTTCTGGCATCCACAGGCACCTGCACTCATGTGTACACACCCACCCACACACACAATTAAAAGTAAAATCAGTCATAAGGAAAGAAACTTGCAGCTTTGCATCACACAGTGGTGACTTAGACTCCCATCTCTGCTGCTTCCTGCCTCCAACCACAAGATACTCGCCCCCTTGAAGCCTCAGCTTCTCCAGGTAATAGTCCTTTCATTCCGAGATTGTTGAGTAGGCTCCAAACCACTCTATAAAGCAATTGAAGAGTTCCTGGAACATTCTGGGTCCTTATTTTTAATAATCCTTAATAATGATAATTAACAGCTGAAAATTATGCAGAACCTGCTACTAAAAACCACCACTGAATATGAAATTCCTGTTCATTAGATAGTAATTAATGCTGAGGTTAGCCTGCCTCTCCCAGTGAGGCTTCTGTGCTATTTGCCTGGTTTAAAAGTAGCATTGAGGGATAGATAGAAGGCTCCATGGTTAAGAGCAAGCACTGCTCTTGCAGAGGGACTGATTTCAGTTCTCAGCCCCCATTCCAGGCAGCCTTTAACTCTAGCTTTAAGGTCTCTGGCACCCTCTTCTGGCTAACATGGACACCTGCACTCATGTACACAAAAACATATACACATGCATGATTAAAGATAAAATAATTTTTAAAAGAACATTGTTTAAACAAAGTTTTGAAGATGCCAAGAGTCCTGGCACATGATCATCTATATTGTGTGTTCATGTGTGAATGTGTTCACCCATACATGTGCATGTACAAGGTAGAGGTAGACATGGGGTGTCTTCCTGTGTCACTCTTGGTCATAGATTTTTTTGAGATAGAGTCTCTCACTGAAGCTGGAACTCTACTCTTGGCTAAATTATCTAGACAGCAAGTCCCAGCCACCCACACATCTTCACCTTTCAGAGTTGGGATTGTTTTATATATATATATATATATATATATATATATATATATATATATATATATATATATATATATATATCCATACACCTGCCCCTTCTAATACAGGTTCTCACATTTGCACTGTATGTAAGCTCTTTACCCACTCAGCCTTGGAGAGAAATGGTTTCTCCCCGAAAGCAAGGGGACCACCAGAATTTACACCAGAAGTGAAATAGCTCATTTCAAAAGTAAGTGAGCCAAGGCGGTGTGCCCCTGTCCTGTCATTCCCCATGTGGGTGGATTCCAGTCAACAAGGCAGGACTGTATCAGCTTTGCATATCCTGACCCAGAGGCCCTTCTACAGGATCCAATGAAAGTAAAGAGGAGCTATCTCCAAGCTTTGAAGCTAACAGGGCATCCATCTCCTAAGACCCGTGGCTTGTATCTCTTTTAACCCTTGTACAGAATCTGTCTGTTCATCTCATAGAAAGAGTGGGAACTAGTCTGTGCTATCTGTCATCTGTCTAGAGCAAAGCAGAATTGACAGAGGGTCTTTATTCTGTTGTCCGAGGTGTTTCCTCTCCGGCTTCTCCAGCTCCTGAACACATGTGCAGCGGGCACATGCACACATGTGCTTAGAGGATGGAGACCATGATGACAGATCCAAACTCATCATCAGGAACCCAGCAGGCTATGAGTTCCTATTCCTAAGCCCACCAGACAGCTGAGGTCCTGTTATGTCACAGATGCTGGCAGAAGACAAGACACTCACAGCTCGGAATCAAGGATAGTTTACAAGCCCCATCATGGTGCTGTCTGTGTACCTGTCCCTCCAGCCACAGCCCCCTCGGACTGTACAAAGAAAGCCTGGCGGTACCCGTGTACACAATGGGACAGAAGCAAATCTTGAGCCTAGGGACTCTGTGTCTTTCATCACAGACCATGAGCCCGCCCACTTTCGGCTTAGAGTACAATAGCATCTCTACCGCTGCTGTTCATCGTGAAAATTCAGAACAGGCTCTGCTTGCAGGAAACAGAAATATCAGTCCTGGGCTAGCAAGATGGCTCAGTAGGTAAAGGTACTTGCAACAAAACCTGACATCCTGAGTTCAATCCTTACAACCTACATGGTAGGAGAAAACTGACTCCTCTGATATCCACATGCTGTGACACATATGTACACATACACACAAACATGCACACAATAAGTAAAGATTTTTATTTTAAGTCACTACAAGACTGGTGTATTATATTAGCACTCAAGAACTTTGTAAATTGAGCAAGTCACTCATCTTGCCCAAGACTCAGTTTCTCCCTCTACAAACTGAGGACAACACTCAGCTGTCACACAACTGGAGAGAATAAATAAAATTTCAGTATACGTTTCTGTTGATGGATAAAGAACCATGACTAAAGCGTCTTATAAAAGGGTTTATTTTGACTGAAGGTTCTAGAGTTCAACATGGCCAGGACACATGAGGGCAAGGACATGAAGCTGAGAACTCACATCCTCAACCAAGCATGAAGCAGAAAGAACAAAGTGTACTCAGGGTTGTGTGATCTCCAAGGGAGTTTTCCAGTGGTGTGCTTCCTCCAGCTAGGCTGCACCTGCTAAACCTTGCCCCCAACAGCGTCACCAACTGGATACCAAGTGTTCAAATACTGTGTCTGTGTCTGTGCCTGTGCCTGTGCCTGTGCCTGTGCCTGTGCCTGTGCCTGTGCCTGTGCCTGTGCCTGTGCCTGTGCCTGTGCCTGTGCCTGTGCCTGTGCCTGTGCCTGTGCCTGTGCCTGTGTCTGTGTCTGTGTCTGTGTCTGTGTCTGTGTCTGTGTCTAGAGAAGTTTAGCAAAGACTTTGTGGCCTAGAAGTGGCTCTGTGGATCAGGGTGATTGCTGTGCAAACATAAGGACCTGAGTTTCAGTCCCCAAACCTCACGTAAAAACTGGACTTGGTGGTATGGGCACATGTAACCTCAACGCCAGGAGGGAGGTGGGGACAGGAAGATAGCTGACACATGATCACTGCTACCTTCCCTCCTGAGAGATCCTGGCTTGAGAGAATAAGATGGAGAGTAGGCAGGACAGCTAATGTCCTCTGGCCTCAGTGTGAGCCTCTGTGTGTGTGTGTGTGTGTGTGTGTGTGTGTGTGTGTGTGTGTGTGTGAACATGCAAGGCCGGATATGGTGCACACTACACTTGCACAGACTGAATCTCATTGAGATGAGTTGCCATCATGCCAACATGAACATTTCACAAGGTTATTTTGTTTCAAGCCAGCGGCCTACTTGGCAGACAAAAATGTGTGTCTTGATCCCATTAGCAGCATATCAAATCTGATCAGTTTTGATGCAAAGACTTACCGATGAGAGATTCAAAACTTTTACAGATTTTCTTAGATGGTTAAAGCATCTGGGAACGCCATCCTCCTCTCCACATTTGTGTGTGTGCAAATGGGGGGTTGTGCAAGGGTGTGTGTGTGCATAGGGGTTTGTGTGCATGTGTGTCTGTGCATATGTGTGCATGTGTGTGCATGTATGTGTGTATGCATGGGTATATATATATATGGGTGTGTGTATGCATGTATGTGTGCATATATGTGCATATGCATGGGTGTGTGCATGTATGTGTGTGTATGCATGGGTGTGTGTGTACATGGGGGTTGTGCATGGGTGTGTGTGCATGGGGGAGTGTGCAGAGGAGTGTGCACATATGTGGAGGCCTGAAGTCAACACTGGGCATCTTCTTCAATTGCTCTGCTCCACTTTTATTTTCAAGACAGGGTCTCTCCATAAACCTAGAGCTTGCCAACTGGCTAGGCTAGCTGGCCAATGAGCCATAGGGGTCCTCTCCCCACCAAGTACTGGGATTAATGCCACACTCACTTTTTTTCCCCCCATAGCTACTGGGGATTCCTGACTCAGGTCCTCAAGCTGTGCTGCAAGCATTCACCCACTGAGCCATCATCCCAGCCCTCCCCTGGAGAGAACATCAAAAGTATAAATTCCATTGTATCCAATTCCAAGCAAAGCACACCCTCTGGGGAGCAGAGTGGCTCAGGCACCTACAGTCTGAAACCTTCCCTAGGCGATCCGCAGCAGGGGCTGCTGCTGGCACTCACCCAACGCTGGTGATAACTCACTCGACCACAACAATTTAAACATGCGTCTCTCCGGTGCTTAAGTCATTTTATTTGAAAGTAATTGGTCCAGCTCTGAAAAGGTCATCATGAATTTGCAGGTTCTGCATGAAGCCCGGCAGGAACTGTGTCAGGAAGAGGAGGGGCGCACAGAGAAGGGACTGAGAAGTACCTGGTGTGTGTGTGTGTGTGTGTGTGTGTGTGTGTGTGTATTCTTTAGTTGAAAATAAGGGGGAGTCCCTCCCACCTTTGGAGTTCTGTCATGGCAAGAGGCAGCTCCTCTACACCCAGGGAGTTCTGGTCATGAACACTTGCAAATATCCTCAGGTTTCCCAGTGCAACCTCTGCCAGCATCAAACATTCTGTAGGCACATTCAGGGTTGAAAATAGCTTCAGCCCTTGCTTTGCTCCCGGCAGACTAGATTAGAGGATTAACTCTTTGCCACCCGGCTGGACTATGGGAACCCTCTTTCCTTCCTCTCCTTCAGTTTGGGCATTCGATATGATCAATTGGAGCTTTCTTCTCCCCTCTCTCTGTGGAGCCATTTTTACCTTTGCTTTGATAGCATGACTAGAAGGAGAAACGGAGGCTGGCTCAGCCCTGGTGATGCCTCCTGCTCTTGTTAGGAGATGGGTTACCGGCCTGCTCTCTGCAGGGTTGCTCTTTGTGGATGGTCCTCTTCTTGCGGGTAGGGTAGAAAGGGGCAGGGACCAGGACCTCAAGGATTTCCATTCCAAAGTCTGAATTTGGAATTTGCTTTGAGCTAGCATTCAATCCCCTGACTCGTAAACATGCAAATCAGCCAGGTAATTGGGACACCTGAAGTCCATGTGAGCCCAATCTATCTAAATAATTCAGGCCGATAGTAAATTACCAGAAACTCAGTGCGGTGGGGTTCGCACACTGGGGAAGGCCTGCCAGTTGCCTTTGTTTCTAAATGGAGCCCGTGTTTTCCTCTTGACTCCTGATATATATTTTTTTTAAACCCGCACCAGGCATCACCTAGGAGAACTAGAGGCAGGGGAGTTGTTGCCTCCGCTGATGAAAGCCTGGCCTTGAGTCGCCCCAGCTGAGCCCCATTCTGAAATTCACTTGGCATTAGAGCTTCCTACAGAACCCAGGTGGCGTTTGGTCGACCCTGAAGGAGCCTAGTTTGCTAGATCCGGGGATGTGGATTTCAGGTTCACCTGGGAGTGCCGGAAAAGGTGATGATGTCAGATCTCTAGGGCTGAAGGACACTCCTGTTGGAAGGTGGATGAGTGGCTGAGCCTCACTGGGAAAACTGGGTCTTGGAACCCATAGGGATCCCTCCAACAAGGACGGAATGGCTTTCTAGATTATAGCTCTTCAGACAGGAGTGTGGAGGGTGCTCAGGCGTTTGGAAAAGCCGGCGCTCAGCAATGTTAACCCAACTTGTTTGAGGAAAGACCTTGGACCCACCCACATTCCATTTTTATCTCCTGAACCTTCACCCCCGTTTTCTACTTTTCTATGGCTGATGGTGCGAAAACAAGGTCTTTGTTTCTCCGTCTAACTGGGTACCTGCCGCTGTGGTTCCACCCACTTGAAGACTTACTAGCCTAAGCCTGTGACATCACAAGCCTTGTCAGTCGCCACGGAAACGGGCAATGAGGTCAGACAGCAGGGGTCTGATGGCTTTGGGCTGGGGTTGGAGGGGCCAGTGTTTACAGAATGGAGCTTGAAAGGTATTAGAGGTGACACAGGGAAGGAAAAATGTAGCCAGCCAGTTTCCCCAAACCGGGAGAAGGCTGGGATTGTGCGATTCAGGCAAAGTGGATTAGCGGCCCCTGCCTGAGCCGCGCCCTGCCTGGAGCCAGCACTGCATCCCGAAGCCTGATTGCCTATTCTGAGCTGGTTCTACTCGTAATTTGTTGGCTCAAAGGTCGGAATGGACTCCTAAGGAAGACAGATTTCCTAGTGGCCAATCCTTGGGGACTGAGCTCTCGAAACCAATTGGCCCAAATTTCAGCTGTGTTCAGGTTTTAAATTCCCACTGGGTTGAGAGTAGTTCACACAGGGGAGAGTGAAAGGAGCATCAGAGGCAAGTGTCAGTTGGGGGGCTTTGTAGCTGGGGGAACTGTATGTCCAGAAGGAGCAGAGGCCTCCCTGCAGGGGAGACAGGGAGGGACACGGAGAGTTGATGGAGCCCCAGGAGGCCCAGGGAGCAGACACTTTATAAATCACCAGCTCCTTCGTAAAAATGGAGTTTAGCCTCCCCCAGCTTTGCTTTTGAATTTATTAGAGGTTTCATTTCCTTGGGTAATAATTCATTATCTCGTTCCCAGTCCAGGGAGCGGGTGCCGGCCCCGAAGTGGCATTTACCTTCCCTACCTTAAAGTGAAGCTTTTTTAGCTATGTCATCCTGTGATCACTCTCAGACCCAGCCCCGTGACAGCTGCTTCCTTAACTGGCTCTGGACCCCGCAGGATCCCCGGGCAGGGCTGACCATGTGAAGGATGGCCCCAGCGGGGCTTCAAAGCCTCCCCACCTCTCTGCACCCTGCACACTCCAGCCTGTCTTTCTGAAGCTGTGTGCTGTCTTCGGGGCCCTGAGCCTCTCTATTGTGACAGAGACAGCTGCAGACGGCAGGAAGATTGAGCTGTTCTCCCTGAGCCCAGATAACTGCTACTGGGGGATGGGGGAGAGGAAGAGGGACTCCTTGGAGAGCTGGGGAGGGAGGGGTGGCACAGGTGACAGCTTAACGGGAAGATCTGAAAAAGCTATTTCAATCCTGTCTCCATGTGGGAGACAGGCGGATGCCCTTCTGTGGAATGAAAGTTGTTCTCCTCCATCATCTTCACTGAGGAAGGAGGAGGGTCCAGAAGAGTCTTGATTGTTCACTGAAAAACATCCTTTTCCAAATTCTATCTTGTTTGGTCCCCCCAACCCCTTCACACACACACACACACACACACACACACACACACACACCCTCCAACACCCACTCTGTCAGGACGAAATCACCCAATGGGGTGCACTCCCTGGAGTTAGCCACCTGCTGAGCATGCCCCACCCGGCTCATTTCTTCTCCACTTCCTGACCTTTTACCTGATGTCTCCTTGAGCGAAGCCACCACCGTGGCCCCTACACACCTGATTGTCACGTGGTCTGAGATTTATGTCACGTTTTTATTCTTTGAGAATTTCATACATGTGTACAATGTCTTCTGATCAGTTTTACCATGACTCCTTAACTCCTCCCAGATCCATCCCCTCCCATCTCCTCTCTCTTTGTTCTAGTGTTTAACTAACTGAGTTCAATTTGCGCTGCCCATATATCCACGGGTGAGGGCCTATCCACTGGAGTATGGTTGATCTACTAGGGACCACATCCTAAAGAATATTGACTTTCTCTCCCTGAGAAGCCATTATCTGTCAATAGCTCCTCAGCTCGGGAGCCCCATCCCTCGTCCCCTTCCCTGCTGGAGTGTCCACTGGCTTGAGCCTGTACACTGTTTCATGTTGGTCCTCCCAGCCTCTGGTCCTTTCAGTCTTTCTGCTTCCTCTTCCTTGATGGTTTCTGTGCTGTGTGTGTGTGTGTGTGTGTGTGTGTGTGTGTGTGTTATAGATGCTTATATTTATGGCTGAGGAATCCACACACACTTATTCTCAGCACGTTGACCAGATGTGAGGTTTCAAGTTACCCAACATCAAGTGGTTGGCAAATGCGCTCTAAATGTGACATGCCCTCCACAGACTCAAGTGTTTGCACACTTGGTCCCCTGCTGGAAGCACTGTTTTAGAACATTATGGGATCTTGAAGAGGTGAACCTTGTTGGAGTGGGTCAGGTGGGGACTGGCCACAGTGTTTGATAGCCTGGCTCCACATCCTGCTTTCTGCTACTCTCTGGTTTCTTTCAGGTATTTGGGGTAGAAAGATGAGTAGCTCATGCACAAGTGACCTGGGGCAAATGTGGGTGACAAGGAGCCTTCTTGCCTCGTCACTTCTTGATGGGTTTTGGAAGGGATGGGTGAGCATCTATGCTGGGTTTTCCTGGTTGCCTTGCAGGGGTGATTGGCAGGTACTGCTTTTGTCACTGTTCTCCAGACAGGCACACTGAGGTCCTTGTGTTCTCTCCTCCTCCTCTGGCCAGACTCCATCCCTGGCAACAGAATCACATGACATCTGAGGTAGGGCCCGACATCCAAGCTCTCTGAGGGACCCAATGTCACGATTCCCACATGTAGCCATGTTTGGAAATCCCTGGCCTGAATGCTTCTCCTCATGGTTATATAGCAACCCTGCACATGTGCTGGAAGTGCAGGATGGAGGCCCCAACACAGTGGGTCTGTATTTTAACTAGCCCTGTGTGACAGTTGAGTATCTCCTCTCCTGGATATTGAAATGTCATAGAGGACCTGCCTCGTGGAGCCCTAGGCTCAAGGCTTCTTTCTTCCTCTTATCCCACCAATCTTGGTATGAGGTATCAACCCCATATTGTATGTTGGACTCAGAAGCCCCTAGGGAAAGAGAGGAGGTCTCACCCTTCTCCAGGACCCGCCATCAACACACTTCATCTCCAACCTGCAGAGGAAGGGCCTGGAGAAAACGGAGTAGGGAAGAGGGCAGGAGACCCATGGAGGAGTGCCTATAAACCAGCAATGGCGGCTTTAACTGCCAAGTGAGAAAAGAACTGGCAGAGAGATTGAGGTCTACTGATTCCCAGTTACCTCCCTGTGACCAACAGTTCACCGAAGCCCTACATATGGAAGAAAGACAAGGGAGATTAGAGCCAAACCCCACCCGGCCAACCCCTGTGGTGAGAATTTGGGACTTCTTTTTAAACCCAGTTATGAATATGTTTTTATTTTAATCCCAGGTATGGGAAAAGAGGCTGCTTCACAGCAGGTGAATATGATTTGTCTCCTGCACTAGGAGGGGTGTGATTTTTGCCCAACTGCAGATAATTTACACTTGGAATTCTGGGAACTTTGGAGAGGGTATAAATTCAAGAGCCCCCTCCTCCCCAAGCAGGGGGTGGGGTGGGGGCAGGGTTCCTGCTCCTGCTCCTGCTGGTTCTTGTGGTGTGTTGAGTGGTTGTGAGCAAAGAGACAAGAAGTTGGAGGTAGTTTGAAGATTAAGATTAGACTTGCCCCTAGGAATCCAATGCCTCTAAGCATCAGGACACAGTCTAAAGAGGGTTGTGCCCCCTTTTCCTCTCTAACTTTCTTTCCTATCTTCTGTTGAGGGTTGGCAGGGATTAGGGTAGAATAGGGTTTGAAGGGTGGTAGATAAAAGAACCCAATAAAGTAGAGCAAAGGCAAGCCAGCAAACCCCTCGGTCCTGCCCTGTCTGCTCGCTCATTGCCAGGAACTCTAACTAGACTTGAGGGTGGGGTGCTCTTGACAATTGAGTCTTGTTTATCAAAATGGTAGCATGCATCAAGCATGCACAGCTGAGAAAAATGACCACACAGGTGGGCAGTGGCTTCTATGAACCGGGAACAGCTGGTCTCCTGACTGCTGGAGAAAGTGGGGAGAGAGGATGTCTACCACTTCATGCAGGAGAGTAGGGTGTCTCCACCACGGGAAGCTGCCTCATCTGATGTCTAGGCATCTCAAGGTAACCCTAGAGAGCCAGTGCAGGAGGCTGTGGCTGAGGCACTGTCCTGAATGCTGTCATATAAGTTCCCTGGGGCCTCCTGGTATGGTGTGTCTGTCATCTCCAGTTAGCATCTGAACTGGCCGGTTTTGTGTGTCAACTTTACACAAGCTGGAGTTATTACAGGGAAAGGAGCTTCAGTTGGGGAAGTGCCTCCATGAGATCCAGCTGTAAGGCATTTTCTCAATTAGTGATCAAGGGGGAAGGGCCCCATGTGAGTGGGACCATCTCTGGGCTGGGAGTCTTGGGTTCTCTTATGAGAGAAGGCTGAGCAAGCCAGGGGGAAGCAAGCCAGTAAGTAGCATCCCTCCAGGGCTGGTGAGATGGCTCAGTGGTTAAGAGTGCCGACTGCTCTTCCAAAGGTCCTGAGTTCAAATCCTAGCAACCACATGGTGGCTCACAAACATCTGTAATGGGATCTGATGCCCTCTTCTGGAGTGTCTGAAGACAGCTACAGTGTACTTACATATAATAAATAAATCTTAAAAAAATATTTTTTAAAAAAGTAACATCCCTCCATGGCCTCTGCATCAGCTCCTGCTTCCTGACCTGCTTGAGTTCCAGTCCTGCATCCTTTGGTGATCAACAGCAATGTGGAAAGTGTAAGCTGAATAAACCCTTTCCTCTCCAACTTGCTTCTTGGTCATGTTTGTGCAGGAATAGAAACCCTGACTAAGACAGCATCACATTCAGGCAGATCTCTTCCCTGTCATTCCTGATAGCCTACTCCTCCTGGGACTGTTTCCATCCCCCAAGTGAAAGCAGAGTCAGGAAACACTCTCAGAGGTCAGAGTTCAAGAGCAGGCTCTGCCCCAAGCCACATGACTTCAGAGGAGCCACACAACTTCTCTGAGCACGAGTCACTTCATTTGTTAAAAGGGAAGATAAGTGGATAGCAAGATGACTCAGTTGGTACAGAGCTTGCCTTACAAACACGAGGAGCCAAGTTTAATCCCCCAGAGCCATGTGGAAACCAGGCACTGGGCCAGCAAGATGGATTTGAGGTGCTTGCTGCCAAACTTGGTGGCATAAGTTTGCTCTCCACAACCCACTTGACAGAGAGAACCCACTCTTGCAACATGTCCTGAGACTTCCTCACATGTACACACTCATGTGCATACAGAAATGTAGACAACACACACACACAGAGAGAGAGAGAGTTAAAAGTAGGCATGGTGGTGGCACAGGCTTGCAACCCTATCACTGAGAAGCTGGAGACAGGATGGTCTCTAAGGATCACTGACAAACAGCCTATATATCTTGGCAAGTTCTAAGCCTGTGAGAGAGGGACCCTGACTTTATTATTATTATATGGTGAATGCTACTTGTACTTGAGGAACAACACCCAAGGTTGGCCTTTAGTCTTCATGAGCACGTGTGCACGCATGCATGCATGCACACATGCACAAATGAGGCTTCTTGCCTGCACGGCAATCAACTTTCCTAACACTGTGGCCAAAACATTGTAAGGCTCAAGGTGTTGGTTTCCACATCCCTGCCAGTCAAATGCAAGTGGGTGATGTAACATCCTCCTCCTCAGGGAATTTGCTAGAAGGCCAATTTCCAAGCTAGCTCTAGACCAACACAGACCTTTGGAAGGGTAGGTATCCAGGTTTTAATAGGACCTTTGACTTTATCCCATTTGAAATTGTGTGCAGCAAGGGAGTGACACAAAATGCCACATGAAATAGGGCACAGCCACCGTCATGTCACCTGTCTTTTGAGGGGTATAATAAATATGTGAGGACAGGTTGTCCTCCCTGGGTGCTTGGTGCTGATGATGTCACACCACACACAGATAAAAACATGGCAACAAGATGGAACTGGTGGAATCTAACATCAAGTAGGCCTGCTTCCTGGGAGGATAAGGCTATGGGAAGAAGCAAAGATGGGGAGGGCCACCAGAGCAGCATGGGACAGGGTATGTCTGTAGAACCAGGACCATATGACCACTTTACGACACAGACATATCTAAAGTGTAGCACTTACACTTCCAGCCTCAGCTTTGCTAAGGCAGTAGCTTGCACCTCGGAGATGGACAGCCAGGATGTAGGCAGCCAAGGAGGTCGAAGGCCAGAACCTGGAGGAAGAAAGAACAATTATATACATTAGACAGAAAGATGGGGTGATGGGCAGGGGCAGGGGGTTGAGAATTCTATTTGAGGGCTTTGTGGGGTCAGAAAGCTGAGAGCTGGGGAAGCCAGTCGGAAGCAAGAGTGAGGTGGAGGACACATGTCCAAACCCTGAACATCTTGTCCCGAGACCAGCAGGAGTAGGAGTGCTTCCTCCCTGCTCTGGGCCTGCAGTCTTGCAACCCCCACCTCTGCCACCCTTAAGGTAGTCACTGGTCACCTGTTGGCCAGGTTACAGGTTACATTTTCTCTCTTCTTATAAGGCAAGTCCCCGGAATTCCTCTTCATGCAAATGAAGCATTCCGAACACCTCAGCCCCAGCCAATGATATAACTCTCCCTACCTATTCCCCTAAAGGTTTTAAAAAGCCTTTGTTTCCTCCAATTAAATGAGCTGCTCTCTGAAGCATATCTCCCTAGAAGCCTGTTTCTCTTAGTGATCATTTCTCTCCTGAGCCGGTTGTGGTCCCCCATTATGCCCTTAAGGGAGCGGAGTGTAGCAACAAGTTTATTTAGGCTCATGTTCTCTGACATCACACTCATGCAGACCCTGTACCTTCTCACATGTTTCTACCAGCAATGCAAATCAGAGATGTTCTGTGCTGATATGTATTCAACGCTAGTCTGTACCCTCCATGATGGTAAGAGTGATAGCCATAGAAACCGCCAGGGTTTATAATGAGACCATGGTACCTGGCAGGCAGCATACAGCTGATAGTTGTTGGGTGGGTGGAGGGACGATTGAATGAATAGATGAGTAAATGGATAAATGGATGAATAGGTGGATGGATGAATGTATGAATGGATGGGTAGGCTGATGGGTGAGTGGGTGTGGGGGTAGATGGGTGAATGGCTGAATAGATCGATGGATGAATAAATGGGTGGATGAATAGATGGACAGATGAATGAATAGATGGGTGGATGGATGGATAGATGAATAGATGGAAGGATAGATGGATGAACAGATGGGTGGATAGATGGATGGATAAATGGGTAGATGGACAGATAGATGAATAGATGGATGGATGGATGAACAGATAGATGGATGAATAGATGGGTAGATGGATAGATAGATGGATAGAGGGATGGATGGATAGATGGATGAATAGATAGGTGGATGGATAGATAGATGGATAGAAGGATGGACAGATGGATGGATAGATGGATGAATATATGGGTGGATGGACAGACAGATGCATGGATGACCAAGTGAAAGAGCACTGGCGGCATGCCTTCTTCCTGCTGTGATTGGTTATTCTTAGATCTCTTTCCCTTCTAGTCTGAGAACCCCACAGCCATTCTGAATCATAGTCTGCTCCATGCACATCATTCCCAGGACAATGACTGGTTCCATATGCTTTTGCTCAGTGGCACCCAATCAAACTTTATTTTCTATTCTTTTTGAGAAACAGAGTCCCATGTAGCCCAGGTTGGCCTGGAACTCACCCTGCAGTGGAAGATAACCTTAGACGTCTGAACCTTCTGCCTCCATCTCCCCAGTGTGAGAATTACAGGGCTGTATCACCAGGTTGATTATGTGGTGATGAGAACCAAACTCAGAGCTTCACACATGGGAGGCGAGCTCTCATCTACACAGGCCAGGTTATTATCTTGCTACATGTGTCCATTCTCATGTAAACATTTTCAAGAGTTTATCTGTAATCTCAGCATTCAACTCAGGAGGCCAGAAGACCGAGTTACAGCCAGTCTGGGCCATGTAGGGAGAAATAAAAGGGGTGGGGTGACAGGCACACAGATTATCACACCCTTAAACTAAGGCCCAGCCTCCTGTTTCCCATGCATGGAGGACAGCAGAGCCAGGGCAGAGCTGCACCTTCCCCAGCAGCTCGATCCACAGAGTGGAGAACTGGAAGATTCAAGGTAAATAGCTCCTGCCAAAGGCCTCCACTTGACCCTCTTTGTAAACCTAAGATTATAAGTAAACTCTCAATTAACCTCTTCTCCCAGATTTTGCTCAGTACAATAGGTTTCTTTCCAAAGGGGAATGCTATTTTAAAACTACCTCTGTTACTGTATGGATACCCAGCCAGAATAGGTCAGTGCTTGGCCTGTATGGCCAGAAATCCCTGTTCTCAGCTGCCAAGGAGGTAGAAAATGCCATGCTGTTGCGGGGATGTCTGTGCCTCCCACCCCCATCTTAGCCTCCCAAGTTCCTCTTCTGGTTCAGCTACGGGGGGGAAGTTTTCATTTATGTTACAAGTCTCATTAAAAGGATCAGGCTGTGGAGCTGGAGAGACGGCTCAGGAGTAAAGTGCTTGCTTTATAAGCATAAAGACCTGAGTTCAGAGATGAAGAACTCATGAAAAGGTCAGGCCATGGGGCTGGAGAAATGGCTCAGTGTTTGGGAGCACTGGGTGCTCTTGTAGAGAGCCCAGGTTTGATTCCTAGCACCCATAAAGAGGTCCACAACCTTTTGTGAGTTCAGTCGCAGGGGATCTTTTTTCTGGTTTTCTCAGGTACTACATTCACATGGTACACACACACACACACACACACACACACACACACACACACACCCAAAATACCCATACTCCTAAAAATATTTTTTAAAGGTCCTTAGAGCCAGAGATTGGAGAGCCAAACCTTGTGTCCCAAGGACATAAAAAAACAAATAAATAAAAGAAAAGAATTCAGGTGCAATGGCATGCACCTATAACCTAGCACTGAGGTGGAGACAGGAAAGTCCCTAAGGGATCACTGGCCAGATAGACTAGCTGTATCAGGGAGCTTCAGGTTCAGTAAGAGTGTGTACATGGTAGAGAGTGATTTAGGAAGACAGAGAGGTCAACCTCTAGCCTCCACATGCATGCACATGAACACACACACACACACACACACACACACACACACACTCATACACCACCACCACCACCACCACCACCACACCATTATTTTGCTTTTCTTTGACTGACTTCTAGATATTTCTTGACCAACCCACAACCATCTTTGGTAGACAAAAGGGTACATTCTCAGACAGACAGACAGACAGACAGACAGAGAGACAGGCCAAGGAAATCTATCTGGGGAACAGAGCTAATATTTCAACCTTATTTTCATCCCTAACTTATTTACCGTAAACCAAAAGGCCAGGCTACTGTGTCTAGGGCACCTTTCAGGAAAGGGGCCAAGAGACAGGAAGACCAAAGCAAGACGACACAGCTGGAGGTGGTACAGCAAAGGTCACTTTACCCTCAAAGGTCTCATCTTTGAGGACACGTCATGGAGGTATTGATTTGCCTTAGCTGCACCCTCTGTAAATTCATGAGGTTGTGACTTTGATATTCTCAAGAATGTTCCAGATCTACATTTATTGACCAGAGGGAAAGCCACTACTTATCCAAGAAGCAAATACATTAATAGAGGTCAGGGAAGAGAAGGGGATGGAGAGATGGACAGCCAAGCTATGCCGTATTCACAAAGGTGTAGTATACAGCCCTTTAAAAGCTATGAGGAGGGCCTGGGGGATGGGTATGTGGGTCAAAACATTTTTCTGCCAAGTCTGGCAGCTGGAGTTTGATCCTTGGGACCCACAGAGCAGAAGGAGAAAATCAACTCTACAAGTTACAGGCTGTTTCCACAACTCCGTAGAACATTCCTCTGCCTCTGCCAGCTACAAGTGTGTGTGTGTGTGTGTGTGTGTGTGTGTGTACAAAGAGTCTTTAATGACCTGGAAACTTCTCTATTAATCTTGAAAACAAAAGATTACTATGTTTTATGACCAGCCACACACTATGTGTCAAAGGACTGGGAAGAGACAGACCCGAGGATTTTTAATATGCTCTTATTTTGGGGTAGTTTTTATTTTTCTTCATTTAAATCCCCTTTAAAATAAAATCCTAAGATGGTCTCCAATAAATTCCAATTATACAGAAATATCGATTCATAATTTATGTACACATGTATGGCTGTCTCTACAGTTAATCATTTGGCCTGTAGTCCCCAGAGCCCTCCCTATAGAGTGAATGGATAGTTGTACACACACCAGTTCAGCATCTCTTATCTATAATCCTGGGGACCTGATATGTTCTATCACTTTTTCTAAGTTTGGAATGTTTGCATATTCGTCAAAAGGCATCTTGGCGACAGGACTCCATGCTTACTCGGAACATTGTTGTTTTGTTTTGTATTTAACCTGTTATACCAACTTAGAGGGGATTATGGGCTTTAAAGACCCGGCAGACTTTTGGGACTGTCTATGCCCAGAGTCGATTTGGTTCTTAAAAAGTATCAGATTGGCTGGGCAATGGTGGCACACGCCTTTAATCCCAGCACTTGGGAGGCAGAGGCAGGCGGATTTCTGAGTTCGAGGCCAGCCTGGTCTACAGAGTGATTTCCAGGATAGCCCGAGCTACACAGAAAAATCCTTTCTTAGAAAAAAAAAAAAAGTATCAGATTGGGGGAGGGGGGTGCTCAGCTATGTTGTCCTATTTCATGTCTGCTGCCAAGACAAAATGCCCCAGCAATGAGCAACTTAAGGGAGAAAGGGTTTATTCCGCTCTAGTCCGGGGACTCAGTACATCACAGCAGGGAAGTCAAGGTAGGGACTTGAAGCAGCTGCTCAAGTCGCAGTCAAGAGCAGAGAGAAATGAGTGTGTGCATGCTCAGTGCTAGGCTAGCTTTCTCAGATCTTACACAGTTCAGAACTCAGCCAAGGGAATAGTTCCTCCCACAGTGGGATGGGTCTTCCCACCATAACAGTTACCCTAACCCTAACTATCAAAGATGTATCTACCCATGGGCCAACCTAATCTAGACAGTCTATTATTAAGACTCTCTTTCCAAGGGATTCTAGATAGAATTGACAAAGCTAACTACCCTCCATAGACATGTATATGTGTGGACTTTCATAATACAATAAAGGGAGCAGAGCTTTGCGGGGTACAGCAGCAATCCCTGCACTTGGGAGACAGGAGGATCAGATGGAGGCTCAGCTAGCATGGTGGCCATAGCAGCGGGGAAGAATGATGGTGGAGTATGGCCCACGGGGATTCCTGGTGGTTGGAATGCAGAATGCAGGAGGAAAAGGAACATCCACAATAGCACAGAGCCATGTGGCCTGAAGGAGAAACCGAAAGAGCTATATTGTCTACCCTGGGCAGTTCTCCAGTAACCCAACAGTGTGTGACTCTCTCTGAGCGTGAGACCGCCTCAGAAGAGTCAGTAAGCAGCATGCTATTCAGGCATTCTCCCGCACCCACATTGTGTGTGTGTGTGTGTGTGTGTGTGTGTATGCGTGCGAGTGTGCTTTCAGCGGAGTCCGTGGAGAGTGATGGCTTTGATGCCTCTCATAGCAGCTGACACAACAGCTCCTGAACCAGTTGAGAGAAGAGATCCTGGCATGGTGGCACACAACTGCAAACCCTGCTCTCGGGAGGAGGAAGCAGGAGGATCTGGAGTTCAAGATCATCCTCAAGGCCAGCCTGGTCTACATGAGACCCAGTCTCAAACAAAACAAAACAAAACAAAAACTGAAAGCCAAGGGCTGAAGGGCAAGACTCAAGGTGACATAGGAACGGCCAGCCTCATTAAGCACCTGGCAGTCTCCCGAGTGCCCCCTGGTGGGCAGTTTGGACAAATGGCACCATAAAGAGGTCCTTCTCACCCCACCCTCCTCCATTGCATGACCACATCCTTCTCCAGGCTCCCTAAGCATCCTTATGACTGGATGTGCCTTGCTTGCTCCCTCAAACCTCCCAGCCGCTGACATCGGGGAGACAGGGTGAGGAGTGTTAATGTTAACGAGCCCACAAGTCTCCGAGCACCCATATTTCTTCGTAAGAGCTGGGACTGAAGTGAAGGGACCATTGTAAACAAAAGAAATGTCATACAAAGACTTAAAGAAAATCTCCCAACCGTGTGTGGTGGGCCGTACTTATAATCCCAGGGGTTCTGATAGTGAGGTAGAAGGATCACCAACCAATTCAAGGCCAGACTGGGCTACATGGCAAGATCAAGTATCACTAATAGCAACAGACCCTGTCCGTGGTGCCGGGCAACAGAAGAATAGAGTGTCAGAGCAGACGGGTGTGGGGGAGGAAGATGCAGAGCCCCCCAATAAATGGCCAGCACCAGGAGGTCTGGTCTGCTCAGGAAATGACTGGATGTTATCAACAATGTCAAGAAGCTTTCAGTTAGAGAGCTGTGGTAGATGGTGATGTCTGCTGCTTCAGGGGCGTATGACACAAGCATTTATTAAAGATTGTGCCTAGTGACCAGCATTCAGAGTCTGTAGCAGGCGGCGTCACAAATGGCATTTTCTCTAGTGGTAAGTTTAGGCTCAGAGACTGTGTATGTCTGTGTGTGTGTATGTATATCTGTGACTGCGTGTATGTCTCTGTGTATATGTGCCTGTGCGTGTGAGCATGTGTGTTTGGTGTGTATGTATGTGTGTGTGTCTGTGTGTGTCTGTGTGTGTCTCTGTGTGTATGTCTGTGTGTATCTGTGACTGTGTGTATGTCTCTGTGTATATGTACCTGTGCCTGTGAGCATGTGTGTTTGGTGTGTATGTATGTGTGTGTGTGTCTGTGTGTGTATGTGTATGTATAGGTGTGTATGTCTCTGTGTGTATGTCTGTGTCTCTGGGTTTGTGTGTATGTGTGTGTGTGTGTGTGTGTGCCTGTGTATTAGTGTATGAGTGTAACTATGGACACACACATGCTTGTGGAGGTCAGAGGACAACTTAGAGAGTCAATTCTCTCCTTCCACCATGTAGGGCCCAGGAAGTAAACTCAGGTTGTTGACCTTCATAGAAGACACATTATCCTCAGACCCTCAATCTGAATTTGAGGCAGTGTCTCTCATTTCTATTCCATGATACTCAGGCTGGCCTGAGAGTTTCCAGTCAGTTCTCTAGTCTCTCTGCCTCCTGTCTCATTGTAGGAACGTTGAGGTTACAGATTCTCATGATACTACATTTTGCTTTTTAAGCGGGTTCTGGGTATCTGAACTCAGGTTCTCAGGCTCGTGGGTAGCTTTCATATATTTAACCTTTTCATGTGCCCAAGAAGAGATCACTTTTGACAGAGTCCAAGAGTAGAAACCTGGTAAGTGAGTATCCACATCCGGGTGACTCTGAGGGTTGAGTGGCATGTGGCCCTGTATGCTGGGGACTGGATGAGGAAGGAGTATCAGGGTCTCCACAACAGGGTCCCCACCCCAAGTCCTACCACCCACTCTCTTCAGCCCCTACTTCTATTGAGTTCAGTGTATGCTCATGGATGGGAATCTGCCTCTCGGAAGCTTCCTGTATATCAGTCAACCTGAGCAAACATCTCTATACGGTTCATTTTGTACCAGGCCCCTGCTAGGCACCGTCATGGGATATGCTCTCAATAAATATTTGTGAGCCTTTGGGAATATAAACCTTATGAGCCTTCCCTGGGCACAAAGCCAGTTCCCACCTCTGAGTACTTCCAGCAATTTTCCTGGAAGCATTGTCCGGGAGAGAGAGCACTGGAGCAAGAACTGCAAGTGCCCAGGAGGGGAGCGTCCCTCCCACACCAGCATCGCCGGCCTTGCAGAACTTAGCTTCCTGCCCTTCTTTTTGCTTAGAGAAATGCCAAGGAGCCACGGGCCCAGATAAACACCATCTCTCAACCCCGACCTTTGCCCCGTGTGTGCTTTTCTCTCAAGTACTTAGTCCTGCTAACTCGATCTGCATTTTTTTTTCATCATGAGCTCCCAGCACGTGAATCCCTAAGTTCAGTGGCTTTAGGGGCTAACAGATCACAGGGTCCATGCCAGGCAGCCCAGACCAGGCAGTCACACTCCGTTATAAATATCTATAGAGTGCAATACCAAATAATTGTGGGGCATATTTCACCCTGCCTGTTGAACACATCGCAAGAAAGGAATTGATCCCTGCTGTTTCATTTATTAGATGGTGTAATACCACAAAAATCGTTTCCACAATATCCCAAACTAAATCATTTATTCTTGACAAAAATCCAATAAAGAGCTCAATCCTTCTCCATAGGCAGATAAAGTACAGATTAATGGGGCTGCCTAGATCAAAAAATACTGGGAAAATGAAAGCGAGATAGAGAGAGAGAAGGCTCCTTCCTCCTCCTCACTTCCCCAAGGCTGCCTCGGCTCAGGGTTTTATTACAAAAAGCCGCCTAAGTATTACAGGCTAATCCGTAAATCCCAGCCTAGTAAAATATGTGACGGATTTGTAAATCGTGCCCTTTACAAATCAGATTGAACCTCTTTTTTTCCCAAAGAGTTCGCCTTTCTCTTTCCCCCCTTTGTTCTCGCTTCCCTCACCTCCTCAGAGTCCCTCGATGCCCGAGACTCCGTAACCACGTGTCCAGGTGTCCGCACCACTTCCTGTGCTCAGCCGTATCCTTTCTGAGGGATGGAGGGTGGGGATCGGAGATGGGTCACGAGGTCGAGAAAACTGTAGTCCTTTTGACCTTGTTGCACATCAGGAAGTCATGCCAGAGGCCGAATCTGGGCTAAGGTCAGCATGGAGCATGGCAGGAAGTGGAGTCATGGGCTCGCTAGCAGTCAAGTGCAAACAGGTCAAGGATTTGATGGCACGCAACATTGTTTCAGTGAAGGAAGAAACCGAGAAGATGAGCCTCAAAACCTAGGCAAACCCTCCAGAGGAGGTATCATTGCTTTGTTAGGTTTTTTTTGTTTGTTTGTTTTGTTTTGTTTTTTGTCAAGTTGACACACACAAAGAAAGCGTCAGCTAGAAGGATGAACCTCAGGAGAGGAATTGCCTCCATTAAGTTGACTTGTGGGATATTTTCCTAATAGTCTACTGGGGGGGTGTGTCCATAGGTGGCCCAGCCCACTGTGGGTGGTGCTATCCCTAGGCAAGTGATCCTAGGTGGTATAATAAATCAAGCTGAGCAAGCCACGGAGAGCAAGCTAGCAAGCTGTTCTTCTCCGTGTCTGCGGCTTCAGCTCCTGCCTATAGGTTTCTGCCTTGAGTTCCTGCCTTGGCTTCTCTTGATAATGAACCATGATCTAGAAGTGTAAGCTGAAACAAACTCTCTTTCCCTCAGTTGATTTTGGTCAGCATTTTATCACAGCCACGGAGAAGCAAGCTAAAATACCTGGGTCTGTTTCTGTATCCTATTTCAGCCCTAAACCACCTTGAACCACCTGGGACATGTAGTTCCTCAGGGTCCATCTGAGGTCCATGGCTCTCCACTGTACATCAGTTCCTGAGTACCCAAGGACTTCAGTGTGCCCTGGATCAAGACTAAGTATATTCCCTGGACACAGGACAGTCATAAAGCCATCGAAGCCCCAGGCAAATAGCTGAGTTACCCACCTTGCCTGCGACCTCTAAAGTTCTGGCTGCTCAGGGTAGCTTCGAGAAGCCCATTCTCCACCACTTCCCACAAAGAAGCCAGCAGACACATAAACAAGAAAATTGGCTGGATGGCCATTTGGTTCTGTGCCTGAGTTCCAGATATGTCACTTTCTAACCTGTGGGCACTGGCAAGTCAACCCTATGTAGCAAGTGCCCTTCAGTAAGACTATGGAGAAAGACTGAGGATGAGGAAGAGCCCAAAAAGCTGGAGGGTGAACAGTCTTCCCTCCATACATGGCAGGAGCAGGTTCTCAGGACTGCCTTGGGAGCCTGGCAGGAGCCTGGCTGAAAGTCCTTAAAGGAGCCTACACTGCAAACTTCTAAGGAGCAAGGGCTGCTGGGACCAAGTCTTTCGGCTTCTTATGTCATTTTGATCCTGGGAGGTTGTATCCAAGCACACCAAGAAAAATGGCTACTCCCTCTTGTCACAGATTTGCAAGGGCAGAGGAAAGAGTGAGGTGGGATGGTTACCCTGGTAACTTTCCTCCTGGATACCCACCCCTCCACCCTCTTCCACCACACATACAAAGTTTGGCCCATTCAGTATGGAGGCAGAGCTGGAGAGGAAGGAGAGGGAAGGGCACTGGGGCTGGCTGGCACTTCCTGGGATGGTGTTTCTCAGCTTTAGAGAAATGCAATAAAATGGTAATTGCCTTAGAAAGCTAACTGCGGCTCTGCCAATCCTTGCCTGTTCCATTCTGCTGTTTGCCATCGCAGTATGGAGCTATCCCTCAAATTCCTGAGCAGTGGTAGCTGGGAAATTCACCGTGCTGCTCCCGCTCCATCTTGTCAAAGGAATCTGATGGGGGCTGGGCAAAGTGCCTCATAAGGATCTGGGTTTAGATCCTTATGTATAAAACAGGTACATTGTCTCCCAGCATCCATGTATAAAACAGGTACATTGTCTGCCTGTCTCTCTGGTATAATAAGAGCACTCAGGGAGCTCATTGGTCAGTCAGCCCAGCTGATTCACTGAGAGACCCTGCCTCAAAAAAGTAAGGTAGAGAAGAGCCGAAGAAGACACCAGCTTGAGACCTCTGGCTACTGTGGGACATCCCCATACAGATATATATATATCTGTGTGGATATATATAATATATATTACATATTGTGTGTG
>CACVCL010034478.1:0-40335 GCA_902729485.2 Mus minutoides
CGGCGGGGCTTGGCCCAGCGCGGTGGTAATGCACAATCCGGAACCTTTGGCGCTCCGTGGGCGCCTTCCTTTGATGGTTGAGCTTGAAGGAAAACTGGTTTCCGCCGAATTTGTGCTCAGCGGCGCGTTGGCGTGCACCGACTGGCTCAATGTCTCTGCTCTGTTCGTTCCCTCTGTCCACAGGCTAAACGCACCAAGAAGGTCGGCATCGTCGGCAAGTACGGGACCCGCTATGGTGCCTCCCTTCGGAAAATGGTGAAAAAAATTGAAATCAGCCAGCACGCCAAGTACACTTGCTCCTTCTGTGGCAAGGTAAGTCGGCCTCGGTTTTGGGGAGGAAGGTACCATTGCTCCTGAGCTAAGGCGGTTTGGGCTCCCTTTTTTGCGGAGCTTTCTTTGTTTACGTGGAGCTAGTGAAGAACTTGAGGGTGAATGGTTTGGAGAGGGAAAAGTCAGGATCCTGGATCGTGGGAAATGATGTCAGTGCATCTGTACCAACCCCAAAAAGGTCTATCTAGCCTGTAAATAATACCCTGCTTATGTTACTACAATCTATCTGCTGATGGATAAGAAAAGCTGGCTTTCGCTTTACTCTGGAAGTCTCAGGGATGTATGTTTTTTATATATTTCATAACAAGATCTTAACTACTTATAGACCAAGATGAAGAGACGAGCGGTCGGCATCTGGCACTGTGGTTCCTGCATGAAAACAGTGGCCGGCGGGGCCTGGACCTACAAGTGAGTGCTTTTCTCTGTGGTATAGGGAAGGCTATGGACTGCACAGCCCCCGCTTTCCAGGTCTGGTGCTTGTTTTAGTTTTTATGATTGGCAAAGCAAATAATGCGTTTGGGTTTAAAAGTTAATAATTTTCGGGCAGGGCTACCCAGTGAAACCCTGTCTCACAAACAAAGGGTTATAGAAGATTTTGAAATAAAAGTTCAGACTTTGATTCTCATATTCCCTTTGAATTGTACAGTCACCAGGATCTTTGGGAAACTATGGTTGAGCTAAGTCCATTGGTATTTGTGTTGAACTTAACACTACAAGTTATTTCTATATAATGGTTTGAGGTTGGTTGACTTAGGATTGTATAGAACATTCTGAGGCTATTTGAGCACATTTAGTGCTGTGACCCTGACAGAGCCAGGGGGTGTGGCTGAGGTGTAGCCTCCTGACATCGTTTTGCTTTGTTCTTAAGAGCTTTAGCATGTCAGACCAACAGCTGCCCACCACCTCCAAGTTTGCTGGCTAGAAGTCTCTGTCTGAGTGGAATGGTTTCATACTTTGAGCATGGCTCTCTGAGTGTGGCTGAGAAGGTGAACATGTGGGATACAGTTTTTACTGACGTCTTGGTATTTAAAAAGAAAGTGTGAGTGTGTTTAAAGAGCACCTTGTGTGCACAAGGAAGTGTGGTATTGAGAGTGCTCTGTCCTAACCACAAAAAAAAAGCAAAAAAAGCTGGGCGTGGTGGGGCACGCCTTTAATCCCAATTCTCGGGAGGCAGAGCCTGGCGGATTTCTGAGTTCGAGGACAGCCAGGGCTACACAGAGGAACCTTGTCTCGAGGGGGAAAAAAGTGATCTGTCCTGATAGGTGACTGACTATTCATACATTCAGAGTGTGGTCTGGCTGCTTGGTTTGGGGGTGTAAGCTTAAAACTTACCATAGGCCTCTGCTATCCTGTCTATGAAGGAGAGCACCTTAAGATCACATGGAGTCTGGGTCTGCCTCTTTTTTTCAATATTGAAGAAATCAGATGCTCCAGCACCTTAGAATAGTGAAAGTGCCCCAAGTCGTGGCTTTTGAAGGGTGCCACCATGCCAGTGTGACATCAGCACTGGCCTTGTTAGGTAAGGTTCACTGCTGCATGGTTGGTGTTGGTGAAGGACGCTATCTGTATCAGTCTTTCCAGGAGAAAATCAAGAGATTTCAGGACTGCAGGGGAACAGTGGGACAGATTTACTCAGGTGTTGTATGTTAACATTCACAGTTAATGTTGGAAATGGTTTTTTCTTACAGCACCACCTCTGCAGTCACAGTGAAGTCTGCCATCAGAAGACTGAAGGAACTGAAAGACCAGTAGAAGCCCTGCTGTCTGAGACTTGCCTAACCTGCAATAAATGGGCTATTTACGTAACTTTTTTTGCCTTGTTTGTGGTTAATTAAAACATTTGATGTATGTTGTATTTTTCATTATCGAAAGATACTTGTTTTGAGACATATTGTGTGAGTCTGACTGGTCTTGAATGCCTGGTTCTCCTTACAAGTGTAGTTACATCTGGCTTAAGATTTTAGTTTTCGGCCGGGCGTGGTGGCGCACACCTTTAATCCCAGCACTCGGGAGGCAGAGGCAGGCGGATTTCTGAGTTCGAGGACAGCCTGGTCTACAAAGTGAGTTCCAGGACAGCCAGGGCTACACAGAGAAACCCTGTCCCGAAAAACCAAAAAAAAAAAAAAAGATTTATAAAATGTTGCTAAGACAATTTTGTCCATAGCTTGATTTGCTACACATTGTCAGCAAAGTGAAACTAGAATATTGAGTTTATATAAATATTCATAAGATTGAGTTGGATGTAGTGTAAGTACTCAGTAGGAAATAAATGATAATACATAGGTAAATAACAAAAATGAGGGTCTCCTGACAAATTTAATATATTTAGGATAGTTTTATGGCTAGCCTTTCTGGGACTTTACAGTTAACTACCAGGTTTGCCAGTTGTGCTTTGACTGGCCATGTCAAAGCTACTGGATTCTTTGGGAGCTACCAGGCTAGTCTTGTACATTCCAAATCCAGAGCGGTGATTTTCCTTAAAGTAAAGGCTGGCCTTTTGTGGGCCCATCCCCGTCTTACATAATGACACTTTGGCCTTCTTTTCGTTTGTTTGTTTTTCGAGACAGGGTTTCTCTGTACAGCCCTGGCTGTCCTGGAACTCACCTTGTAGACCAGGCTGGCCTTGAACTCAGAAATCCTCCTGCCTCTGCCTCCTGAGTGCTGGGATTAAAGGCGTGCACCTTCACGCCCGGCATCCTTCTTTTCTTATTCTGAGATTTATTCAGTTCCTGTTACCTGTGCTCCAGTTCTGCCTAGACCCATCCTAAGCAGTACTTACTAGACCTATAGCAGTAACAGCTTGAAATTTCAACTAAGCAGTTCAACTTGTGTGTTAATGGATGTGTGAGTCATTTGTGTGTGAGAAGTGGGGGGGGTTGTTTGTTTGTTTTGATTTATAATATACATGTGTGCCTGCATTACTGTATGCCTGGTATCTGAGGAGCACACCAGATCCCCTGGAACTGGAATGACAGTTGTGTTATGTGATGGAAGAATAGCCAGTGCTCTTAACTGCTAAGCCATTTCTCCAGGCCCCAAGAAATAATTTCTAAATGATGGAGCTGGGTTTGAATTTTGGTCTTAGACCCCAGAGCCAAGATTCATAGCTATTTTTACTTTGTGATAGTCCAGTGGATGGAGCCACAAGTAGGAAAGTGGAGGACATAGGGCTGGGAGTTGGGTTCCTGCCTTTTGAATTGTATTAGGTTGGCTTCCATCCTGCTCCTTCCTGTGCTAAGCTTGACCTTTGTTTTACTACAAGGTTCTCGAGGCTCTGGTGCTGGGCAAAGGCAGGAATTTAGAAGAGCTTTACGATCATGATTACTTCTTGATTTGGGGTGGGGGTTGCCAGGGAAATTTTTGTGTGGCTATAGATATGTGATAGTAGGAAAGAGGCATAAAAATCAAACATTCACTGATAACTAATTTTATCATTTACAAAAGACAAAAGCAAATCATAATTATTCTCACATAAAGAATTAAATCTTGGGCCAGATGAGACAGCTCTAAGGGGAAGCCTGAGAGCTCCTACATGGTAGTTTAGAGAATTGACCACTCCTAGAAGTTACGCTGCTCTCTGCGTGCATGCAAACATAAGTACGTGTAAAATCTTGCTTAGTATTTGATGCCACAGGATGCAGAGCAACTTTCAGAGTTGTCTTAACTTTATGATTGGCATTGTTGAGAATAGAATGCCTCAAAGTGCCTCAAATTCTGTGTTTAGCAATCATTGTTAGAATAATAAATAGAGCCAGGCAGTGGTGGCACACACCCTTAATTCCCAGCACTTGGAAGGTGGAGGCAGGCAGATTTCTGAGTTAGAGGCCAATCTTGTCTACAGAGTGATTTCTGGGACAGCCAATGCTATACAGAGAAATCCTGGTTGGGGGGGGGTCCCAAAAGTTTCAAATAACAATAGACTAGCACATTTACATAGCTCATAGGAAACAGTTCATGGAATCCCTGGAAGATACAATTAGGAAGGAAGGCAGCCAAAATATACCAGTGAGTTTTGAATGAGGCCAGGTAGATGGCTTACTAAAGACTAAAGTTTGATCTCTGGAACCCACATGGTAGATTAAAAGAACAGGCCCTGCTAAGATGTCATATGCCTACTTTATGTACACCATGGCACATAGAGTTTCCTTTCCCAATAAATAAGGTTTTTGTTTTTGGTGGTTTTTTTTTTTTTTTTATAGCCCTGGCTGTCCTGGAACTCACCAATCTGTAGACCAGGCTGGCCTTGAACTCAGAAATCTGCCTGCCTCTGCCTCCCAAGTGCTGGGATTAAAGGTGTGCACCACCACTGCCCAGCCCCAGTAAATAAGTCTTAAAATAGGCAGGGCATAGTGGCACTCATCTTTAATCTCAGCTATTTGGGAGGCAGATGCAGGTGGATCTCTTGAGTTCAAGGCCAACCTTGTCGTATAGCAAATTCAGGAATACCCAGGGATACATAGATCCTTTCTCAATAGCAGTAACTTTGGAGAGGTAGCAGGGTGCATTGAAATGACAGCATGTAGGTTTGGAAAAGGTAAATGTTAAAATGTTCTAATGCTGTTGTATTCAGGAAGGGATCTAATTACAAATCAAACGTCATAATCTCTAGTAATCATTGCTAGAACAGTGGAAGTAGAATTAGAAGCTCTCAGTTACAAGATGGGGAAAGAGGCTGACGTGCAGCTCGGTGGTAGAGTGCTTGGCATGGGCAAGAGGAGCTAGTGGGCCAAGCAGGACACAGTAAAGGTGGGGACTTGGCATACCTGTGCGTATTAGTGTTTAACAGAGTAAATGTTAAAGCTAAAGATAGGTGAGTTATGTGGAGTATAAATTGAATAAAGAATTAGATGTAAATGATGGACCAGAAGGAGACATTGAACACAGGAGAAAATAAGTTAGGCCCCACTTTGAAACAACACACCATTAAGGAGATAGCTCAGCAGAAGAAGGCACCTGCAGGATTTTCTGTATTTTCAGGATACAGAAACACTGAGGAAGTGAGCATCAATGTCTCTGTAAGTGCTCCTGGGAACAAATTAAAGACCCAAAGAACCCAGAGCAGTGCTCCATACAGGGGGACTGGCTGGGGCCAAAGAACAAGGCCAGCCAGCAAACCCGGGAGACGGGGTTTCTTTGCCCAGGCTTATCTGCTTGCCTCTGCCTTGTGCTGGTATCAAAAGTCTGTGCCACCATGCCCAACTTGGAAGCTGATTTCTGAATGTAACTATGCCAAGCAAAAGAAAAATGTGAAAATGTTTCAACACTTGGAAACATGTTTCCATGCTAGGCTGCAGCTTCCCCCTCTCTTTGTGACCTTGCACTTTATTTGGTTTTCTATGTTGGTATTAGATGTTGAGGCATGCCTAAAAATTTAACAGGGAAAGACAATAATTACTGCTTGTGTATCAATGTGTCTGTAATTTATTTTGTAAACTGGCTTTAGAGATTACCATATCTGAAGCATATGGTACAGTTGCCAATACCTTTATATAGTGCACTTTGACCTTGGAACCTAGACATTTTACACAAATTCTTTGAGAGTCTGTCTTTAATCACAAAAATATTTATCGACAGATGTTACCCCCTTGACCAAAGCATAAAAATGTCATGTGTTGACCTCAAGCATATTGAACACTAAGGGGTTGCTACAGAGTAAGCAGGAAAGGACGTAGCAGTCTAGAACTCTGAGAGGTCAGAGAATCCACACAAATGCATGTTCAAAATGGTTAGCACATGTAGTTACTGGTTAGTAAGTGCTAAGTTCTTTA
The DNA here is from genome assembly GCA_902729485.2 of Mus minutoides. Lineage (NCBI taxonomy): Eukaryota > Metazoa > Chordata > Mammalia > Rodentia > Muridae > Mus > Mus minutoides. The sequence goes on from CACVCL010034478.1 coordinate 6,099, forward strand.
TAAATTCCACCATGTCAGAATGTAACCCAGCTGACTAGGTAAAGAATTAAACCTAAAAGTTAATAGTCTTAGGCCATCTGAGACAAATGTCCCATGAGTACACAATTAGGATGGTCTTGAGTATATTTTCTAGAGATGCTAGTTAGCGGGGAAGAACTTTATTTTAGGAATTTAAAAATTGTAAAAAAAACAAAACCAAACTTTTGCAGTGAAAATGTACCATACAATACATAAACACTGTGGACTCAGTGTGTCGGTTTCTCTGATCAAGGTGTCTGGCTCTGACCATGTTGTTAGAATCATCAGGGGAAAACATCAGGACTGGAGGGGTGTCTTAACTCTGTCATACTCTGGGTTTTGTAGCTATAGTATTAGCAGAGGCAGAGTGGGAGAGCTAAGCAAAAATCTGGTCCAAGAAGGGTGCCAAGAGGTTACAGTGATGTCGGGAGAGCCCTGTTTCTGGATAGAGTTAGTGGAAGGCTCTGGAAGTGTAGCTTGAGGGATGTCTGTGGAGTCGGAGTGTTTGTGCTCTGAGTTTGTACACCCATGTGTGCATGTGAAACTGTCCACTCAATAAGACCAGTACTTAACTGGTTTACTGGAGTTACATGTGAGTCTTTATTGATGTTCTAAGTTTTGGAGGCTTGTTTTGTGGTCATTTAACTGGGTGTGTTTGTATACTTGTTAGGATCGTGGTGGTGGTTACACAGGGTCTCCTCCTGTAGCCCAGACTGACCTGGGACTTTTGATCTTCCTGCCTCTCAGCCCTCTTGAATGCCGAGTTATAGGCAAACTCTGCTACGCCCTGCTCTTTAAGTGATTTATACCTATCCTTCTCCACCAAGCAACTATGCTTTCAACTCACAGTCCTGTTCTGCTTGCAAACTGACTGCCACGTTTCATACATTCACCTGCTTCATGTGTCCCTAATTAGCTTTGGAGGCAGGAAATACCTAACTCATTCACTTAGCATGATCCAGGCTGTGCTCCAAGGGTTTGAGCTAGACACATCCATTTAAGACCCACCACTTCACCAGGGGTAACTCACTGAGCCCCTCATTCCTTGAGTCCTGCCTGTCTAGCCAGTCCTCTTTACTTCCTAAGCAGCTGCCATGCTGGACTCACATGCTCCATGCGTCGTCGTCGTAGCTAGTAAGACCTTTAACTTTGTGTCATCAAGTTCCTTTTCTCCAGCACTTTTTCCTCTTTTCCTTGCTCCAAACTCAAGAACCTGATGGAATTCTTTCCCTATTTTATAGATGACAAAAACTCTTAAGACTTTCTACTTGACAAGAGAGTCATTGAGTGGGGAAAGAATGAACTTCATTAGGAGTTATGTGCTTCAACTTCATCTCCCCATTTACTGGCTTGGGCAACAGAAGAACTTTGTTCTCTATAGATAGAGAAACCAAGGTTTCTGTGAGGTATCTGTGAGGTATTTTGATGGTTGGAGGCCAATCTCAGCAGGTGTAAGTATATAACACTAAAAGGCCACCACAGGCTGGAGAGAAAGTGCCACTACCATAAGACACTGTTAAGAAACTGCCGCTGGGATTCTGCTGATTAACCCGGGGGCAAGCTAGGGGCAGGCAAAAGGAGTATACGTGGTGAACAGCAGGGGGAGCCCTTGCTGAGGCCTAGAGGACTTGGAGGGATAAGAGTGCTTTCCTCCAGGGATCCTTGACCATCAGCTCTTTCTCCCCGCTCGCTCTTCTTTGTCGGTGCACAGGTATGACTTCCCTGATGAGAGCCACAGCACACCTACAGCCCTGCTTCCTTCCAAAGGCCAGTGAGATGCTTGCCCTTTCTCCTCAGGAGTGGAGGCCAGCAAAACCCAGGAACCGAATGAGCACTGGGAATGAGCTGTGCAGTGATAAGTGGTGTGAGGATTCCAATCCCTAGGGCTTTAGGATTCCAAATGCAGCCTTCCTCATGCCAGGTCCTGTTACTCTCACCCCTTATGGCCCTTTGCCTGCTCTGTGTGTTCAAGTAGAGTTTAAAAACTACTTTGTTGGGCTTCAAAGATGGTTTGGAGATTAACAGCACTGGCTGCTCTTCCAAAGGACCTGGGTTCAATTCCCAACACCCACATGGTTGATAATGGCCTGTTAATTCCAACTCTGGAGGATTCAATGAGAAAATAAAATTAAAAGACTATGATAGGATGTATGGTCCATTGCACACAGGTAGTGGTACTTAGGTATAAGCAAAACTCTCACACACATAAAACAAAATTCTTTAAAAAAAACATTGCTCCAGCTGGAGAGATGGCTCAGCGATTAAGAGCACTAGCTGCTCTTCCAGATATCCGGAGTTCAATTCCCAGCAACTACATGGTGGTGCACAACCATCTCTACTGAGATCTGATGCCAGCTTCTGAAATGCAGGTGTACATGTTAGTGCACTCATATACATAAAATAAGTAAATGTCTTTGCTCAGTAAAACAGCAGTTCATTGTGGTAGGGACATGTAGAAACAGTGCTTTGACTCAAAAGGCAGTCAGTGCCCCATCGCCAGCAGGCTGGTGAGGGAGGGATGTGGGGCCTAATAATGATTTGGTGCTTTAAAATCACGTTTCCACTCATCTTCCTCCCATCTCTATAAACGGCTAACATGACCTTGTGCCCTGGAAATGCGGCGTCAAGACCCTCCTTGGGGGCTGCCTCCTCACTTCCCTGTACACATGGCACTAGAGCCGACTTTTACTTTCAATGTGTGACCTCCACCTCTGTGTGACAGTGGGCAAGCAAGCGTGCTTTGTGGCCTCCAAATACAAGGAGCCCAAGCCCCTAAAGTGCTGCAGAACCAAATGAAGGCTCCTGCCTTCTTTTTCTCTTTCTCTGGACCCCCATTGTGTAACTCGGCGTGGGACCAAGTCTTCAGGGGGGCTCAGCAGAGACTTGGTGACAAGCTGATTGATGGGTCCCCTGCCTCTGGCCTGCCTTCTTGCCCACTCCTGCAGACTCTGGCCCTGCTCCACTGTCCAGCTGCCCGAGGGCTCTGCTTTTCTTTGTTGAGTCAGCACCCATGAATCAAGGCCAAGATCAGCTGGGTTGGGAGGGGAGGGGAGGGGAGGGGAGGGGTGGGAGACTGGGGAGGGCCTAAGAACGTTGTGGCTCAAAGGCAGGCATGGTAGGGAACCCCGAATGGAGGGCACTGGACTGTATAGTCAACACGGGCAGAGGGCTGCAGTGGTAATGAGACCTCTGATCTGTGGTGTGAAGGGAGCCCTTTCTTGTAGGAAAACACAGATGTTGATGGAAATCATGTTAAGATTCCTAACAGTTCTCAGTCATGTCTCATGCTTCAACTCTACTCTGTGAAAGATGACACAATGTAAGAAGGTCTCTATGAAGTCTGCAATGGGAGACATACATCCATGGAAAAGGCATAGGAGTACAATTTTCAGACCCCCACAAACAGGGGGCGGCCAGAGCACCTTTCGAGGACTGCTGAGGGTCAAAGCAGAGTGACTGGTAACATTCACTACCTCCTCTGCAGTCCTTAGCCATAGGTTATACACATGAGTCTGAGGAAAGGAAGACACTTGTGTGTGGTTGGTTTCTTTTGAGACAGGGTTTCTCTCGAGCCCTGGCTGCCCTAGAACTTGCTCTGTAGACCAGGCTGAACTTGAACTCAGAGATACGTCTGCCTCTGCCTCCCAGGTGCTGGGATTAAAGATGGGCACGACCACTGCCTGAGAGACAAGTTAAGAGAAGTTAGCCCATCAAGTACCGTGCAAGATGAGAATAGATCATGCAGCTCTTCCTGAAGCCATGCAAGACAGCTCTATCATTGCTGTCCCCAGAATCACAGGCTACTTGGTCCCTGGGGTCAGATTGTTCTCATCTAGCTGTGTGTGTGTTCGTGCCGTATGATGCATGTGGAAGTCAGAGACAAGTCTTGGGAGTCAGTTCTCCCTTTCCACTATGTGAACTCTAGCATTAAACTCAGATCAGCACAGCAGGCACATAGCATACACCTTTACCCCTGAGCCGGCTTGTCAGCCTCAGCTCTGGATTTTCATTCATTCATTCATTCATTCATTCATTCATTTAATTTATGTATTTTGAGACAGGCTCTAACTGTGTAGCTCTATGTAGACCAAGCTGGCCTCAAACTCATAGAGATTTGCTGGCCTCTGCCTCCCTAGTGCTGAGATTAAAGCTATGTGCCACCATGCCCAGCTCTATCATATTAAGATTTATTTATCTTATCTGAGTACACTGTACCTGTCTTCAGACACACCAGAAGAGGGCATCTGATCCCATTGCAGATGGTTGTGAGCCGCCACCATGTGCTTGCCAGGAATTGAACTCAGGATCCCCTGAAGAGCAGTCAGTGTTCTTAACCACTGAGCCATCTCTCCAGCCTTAGCTCTATCACTTTAAAGTGGAGATGTGCTGGCATGACTTCCCCCCTAAAGTTTCTCTATGATTAAATGCAGGGCCAGAGGTCAGGAGAGTTCCGGGCTGCCATCCATGGGCAACATGGAGGATGAGGGCCTATTAGTTCCCGGAACCTTCCTTCCTTGGTTTGACAGTTCTATTCCTCTTGAGGACCCAGCACCTTCTTGGATCAGTAGGATTTGAGTCTATTTCATTTCCAAAAGATTGACTGCGGGGTGTGGGGAGAGCACAAGAGCCAGCACAAATGGTTCCTCACACTTTGGTTCCTGACTGGCAGAACAGGAAGCTGGCATGGAAGGACCTAACTAGGCAGAGGACATGAGAAGGCTGTGTGTCCTGCTTATACTGCACTATGGAAGTAGCAGACATCCATCCAGGGACTGTTCTTGTCCCTTGCTTCATCGTCAGTACCTGCTATGAGGGTTAAGGGGATAAAGTGAACAGAATTCTTTAGGCCTATAAACTGAAACTAAAGAAACACACTACCTCCAGCCCCAGCCTTCCCCAATTCCTAAGTAGGTGATTGTCACACTCTTGGCAAGAGCGGGAAGAAAGGCTTTCTGCTTTGGCTGCACATTTCTCGCACAGCGAGATGCAGCTTTGGAGAGGAATGTAACTGGAGTGGGCCTCTGCCTCGGCAGGGAAGCACAGCGTCTGTGGGGTACTCAGCAGCCCCTCCATTTCTCCAGGGCCGTCCTCTGAGGCATTCAGAGCAGGGCATACACGGTTTTCTTCTTCACCCTGCAAGACCAGGGCAATGGCGAAAATGGAAGACAAGTGGCCATACTGACTTCATGGCAATATAATAGAATCTTGGCATATTCAAGGTTAGACAAGGTCTCAGAGATCCCTGGTGAATTGCAGATGTCAAAAGAGGGAACAGCATGTCAAAGCCACTCACTTTCCATCAGTAATTCTCAGCATCTTAAATTGTTTTCAGATACTACAGTTAAATTATTGTAGTATCCTTGGGCAAGTGTCCTAACCTCTCCATGTCTTTTCCCTGAATAATTCCCTTAATAATAATTCTCATCTAAGTTGCTTTTTATAACGATAAATGAGATGATTTTTAAAAGTACTGCACTTCACTTAAAAGCATTCATTAATATTTGACACTTTTATCATATTATTATTCTTCCTTTTATTTCATAGACTTCACACTGAGTCCCAAAGACACACACACACACACACACACACGTTATCAAGCCAACAGGGAGCCCACCCCTGACATTGCTGATATTCTGCTATACTTGCAGACAGAAACCTAGCGCAGCTGTCATCAGGAAGGCTTCACCCAGCAACTGGAAACAGATGCAGAGAGCCAAACATTAGATGGAACTTGAGGAATTCTGCAGAAGAAGGGGAGGGAGCCAGAGGCATCAAAGACACCAAAAGAAAACCTATAGGGGGCTGGAGAGATGGCTCAGTGGTTAGGAGCACTGACTGCTCTTCTGGAGGTCCTGAGCTCATTTCCCAACAACCACATGGTGGCTCACAACCATCTGTAATGGGATCTGATGCCCTCTTCTGGTAATCTTAAAAAAAAAAAAGGGAAAGAAAGAAAACCTATAGAATCAACTAACCTGGGCCCATAGGGCTGACAGAGACTGAACAGTCAAGCAGGGAGCCTGCCTGGGACTGACCTAGGCTCTCTGCACATGTTACAGTTGTGCAGCTTGGTCTTCAGGTGGGACTCCTAACAGTGGGAGCTAGGGCTGTCTCTGACTCTGTGGCCTGCGTTTGGGACCCTTTCCTCCTACTGGGCTGCCTTGTCTCCATAGGAGAAAATGCACCTAGTCCTACTGCAACTTAATATGCCAGGGCCATGTGGGCATCTGAGAGACCTCTCCTTTTCTGAAAAGAAATGTAGGAGGAGTGGATGAATGTTGGGGCAGGAGAGAGATGGGGAAGAAAGGACTGGGAGGATGGGAGGGAGGGAGTGGGAACTGCACTCAGAATGTAAATCTAATTAATTAACTGATAGTTTTAAAGACTACTGAGCTTGACCCATAAGCATTAATATTTGATATTTTTATTATTATAGTATTATTCCCTTTACTTCATAGACACCAAGCTGACTCCTAAAGAGGACACACACACACACACAGAGAAAGGCTAACAATAAAGCCCATAAATAGATGTTAGATGAGTGTTGGTGGGGTCTGTAATTGGGAAGGGCCATTTAATTTACTCTGGTAGGTCTAGAAAAGAGATCTGGGAAAGATAATGCTTCTAGAGTTTGATTCTTTTTTTTTTCCCTTGTTCCGGTCAACCCAGCTCACTCTGCTCGACCCCGCTCGCTCCCGCTGGCTCCGCTCGCTCCGGCCAGCCCCACTCGCTCCCGGCCGCCTCTGTACGCCCCCCCCCCCTTGTTCCAGCCGGCCCGCTCACTCCGATCGATCAGCTCTGCTTGCTCCGGTTGGCCCCACTCGTTCTGGCTGTCCCCGTTTGGCTCTGCTCACCGACAGCCTCGCTTGCTCTGGTTGGTCTCTCCGGTCCAAGGATTCATTTCTTATTATTCTTCATAAGTATGCTGTAGCTGACTTCAGACGCACCAGAGGAGGGCGTCAGATCTTGTTACGGGTGGTGGTTGTCAGCCACCATGTGGTTGCTGGGATTTGAACTCATCACCTTCGGAAGAGCAGTCGGATGCTCTAACCCGCTGAGCCATCTCACCAGCCCTAGAGTTTGATTCTTATGAAGAGTTACAAACTACACAGAGGATTGAAATTCCGAAGCAATGCTGGGCGCCACTGCAGTGGGTAGAAGGTGAGTTTCAGTCTACCTCAGAGGTCTTGCTTAGTAGCACTCTATTTGCTGAGTGTTGGGTACTGACAGTATATAGCCTTAACTAAGCTAAAGCAGTTTGCAAGAAATGAGTTTCTCTTTAAGGCCAGAAGGGATCACAAAGAACACATGAGTGATTCTCTCAGAAAGTTTGCTTGTGGTATAGATCTGTGAGATCAAAATCAACCCAGGATCTCTAGATGTGGGACTCACAAGGTTTTAAAAAGTGCTTAGGAGATTTTTTTTTAAATCACACTCTAAGTTTCAGGGTTCAATACTTAAAAGTAGCTATGATTGATGTGTGGGAAGAGGATTCGGAGGGAACAGGGAAAAATATATTGAACAAAGAAATACATTGGAGTGCAAAATATTTGTGTTACCTATGAGTCCGGGCCAATGCCCTTCTGTAATGTGGGACAAAGGTTAAAAACTTGACACTTCTCTTTCAAGGCTGGTGTTGACTTCAGAACCATTGCTCCAAGCCTACTTTCTAAAGTCAACAGATTGTGTGTGTTTTGTGTGTGTGTGTGTGTGTGTGTGTGCGCGCGCGCGCGCGCGCGCGAGCACTCCTGATTATCTGTGTCTATATGTGTCTCTGTATATGTGCATGCATGCATGTGCAGACATGTACCTGTGTTGTCTAATCCCTTTTATCTCTTCCAATAAGATAATTTAATGGAAAAATCTGGTACCTACTTTAAAAAGAACAGCCAGCTAGGGATAAAGATGATTAGTGAATAAAAAATAATGATCTCTCTCTCTCTGTTTTCTTAGAATTACAAAGAAACTCAGATTTTCTCATTTAACCTTCACCTAACGCTGTGGGGAGGGGTCTTCTTATAGGTGAGCCTCAGTGTGCAGTCAGGGAATATGGAGTAAGCATAGACAAGCCTGTGGTCATCGCTGCTGAGAACTGATGTACCTCCTCAAAAGTTCACCTTGGAGACTGTGGTGATTTAAATGAGAACGGTCCCTCACAGTTGGTAGTACTGTCTGGAGAGGTTATGGAAAGGTTCAGCCTTGTTTCAACAAGTACATCACTGGGGCTGGGCTTTGAGGTTTTTTTTTTTTTTAAGATTTATTTATTTATTATATCTAAGTACAGTGTAGCTGTCTTCAGACACACCAGAAGAGGGGGTCAGATCTCATTATGGATGGTTGTGAGCCACCATGTGGTTGCTGGGAATTGAACTCAGGACCTTTGGAAGAGCAGTCATCTCTCCAGCCCAGCTTTGAGATTTTTAAAGCTTTGCCCTACTCCCACTTCCCTCTCTGCTTGGTGCTTGCAGTTGATGACATGAGTTCTAGCCTTAGCTAAATTCTTGCAGTGACAAGCTTCTTCACTCCTGCTTGGCTCAGATCCCTCATTGGCTGAATGGGAATCGAAAGCCCGCCCTAACCATCCACCCGACAGGGACAGAAGGAGGTGCACGATGCTGAGTCAGTACTGCCTCCTCCATAAGACCGTGGGGGGAGAGGGGGGACGTGCGGAGTCATCATGGAGGCTCAGAGAGCTTGAGAACAACTGGAGTTTATCTCATTCATGAGATTTCTGTCTCCTTCTGTGGTAAGCATGAGCAAGGGGTCCTACCTCACCTGCAAGAGCAATCCGAAGACAGCTAAGGGGGCTGGACTGCTGGCGGGTTTGGTAAATGCATTTGCTGTGAAGGTGTGAGGACCTGAGTTCAACGCTGAGAACTCACTTAGAAAGTCAGATGTGTGAGAAGGATTAACTGGACTCAGTGTGTTATTTAAAAAAAGACAAAAACATGAAATGGGGAGGGAAACATTGCGGGGGTTCAGGATAGAGTGGGATTATTGGAGGTAGATATGAAGATATATTGCATAATATACATGTATGATTGTCAAAGAATATACATATTATTCTTTGGAATCCCTGGAACTGAAATTGAGGCCCACCTGCAAGACTCGCTCTCCCCTCACCTCTCCAAACAGTGCTACTGGCTGGGGAAAGTGTTCAACTGTCTGAGCCTGGGGAAGAATCCCCAGAAGCTCACAGTCCAGCTACCCTGATGTATACAGTGGGAAAACAATGAGCAGGCATTGTCTCAAAAGGAGGGAAGGGAGGACTAACTCCTGAGGTTGTCTTCTGACCTGCACATGTGTGTTATACTCACAACAAATGCAAATGCACACACACACGCACATGCGCGCGCACACACACACACACACACACACACACACACACACACACACACGCACACGCAAAGAAGACTGTTGATAAAACAGTTGTTTATAGACAAGGCTCAAGCTAGACTCCTGGGCTTTCCTGAATCTGCTTTGCCCTAGCCACGTGACTCTGAGAAGATATTTAACGTCTCCCATCCTCAGTCTCTCTGGAGTAAAATGGAAATCATAGCCATCTTCCTTTGCAGGCTCTTCCCCTGAGAACTAAAGCTGAAGTGTGGCACGCCTAATAAAATGTTCAGCAAAGAGAGAGACGCATGGGTGCAGGTTTATTTATTAGTGTTGTTCGGTTGCATAGTCTGAGCTAGTGATGTCACTTTCCCCATGCCCACAGGGTTTGTGTTATATGGGTTTAACAGGCCCATGTAAGGCATCAAACATGATAGGAACACATTAATTGCCTAAACAGATGCCATCAATGAATAACGCATCGGCCCCCATACATATAATGGACAGGTAGTGCACATCTGATTGGGTGGCTCTGCTTCCTGCATTCTCTGAGGTGGGAGTGATCACACAGCCATGAGTGCTCGTCCCTGTCCTGGAAAACAGACTCTGTCTGCTGTGATTTGCAGTCCTCTCTTGGGTCCCTAGAGGGAAAGAGAAGGTGTGACCATGATTCCAGGTTTCACATGCTGGTCATCTGGCTGCTTCAAGCTTCAACTCACCTTCATCCATTTGACCAATCCCAGCTTCACCCCTTGTCTACTTCTCCTCCACTGTTCACTTCCAAAGATGGTAAGAAGGCAGCTGTAGGAAAGCTACCATGCTGCAGGAAAGCTGTCTGGTTGGTATCAGCCTGGCACTTTGTATTCTCCTTTTGAATCATACCTACAGTAGCTCCTAAGGCACATCTCTTCCATACTCCCCGGCCCCCCACCCCAGCACCCTTCCAATTCCACATTTGTCTTACTTGATAATGGTTCTCTGTGGGGCCTTTAAACAGGGTTTGTATAGAACCTTGGTGATTTATGGAGTCACAAGAAGGCTGGTGGGAAGTGTAGAAAGAGGGAGGGGCAGCCTGTCTTAGCACTTTATCGCAGGGCTTGAGACAGAGGAGGGGAGACTCAGGTTTCCTGTCATCTCCAGCATCAGTAGCAGCAGCAGCAGCAGATGTCACGAGGGTTGGACCCTGTTCTTTAACAGTGCTATATTAGAACTATGCCATAGGGACTGCGTGGAATAAATTAGTGTTTGCGTCTATTCATGGGTCCGTGCATGTGAGTGCAGACGAAGGCCCCATGACTGCCACAGGTGTCAGATGCCCTGGCATTGGAGTTACGGGTGGTTGTGAGTTACCCCATACGGGTGCTGGAAACCAAACTTGGGTCCATTGTGAGAGCAGTGTGTGCTCTTAACCACTGATTTATCTCAGAGTCCCAACCATGGCTGGATTTACATGTATTTGTCATAATGTAGAGCCTGCATGAAGACAACTCTCCAAGCCCACAAAGGTCTCAGCCAGACCTGCCAACAGCCCATGAGACCTCTTCTGTGAGAGTAAGTCCTCTTCTTCTCTACCTGTGAATAGATTTATCTTTGTCTGCCCTCCCTCCCCTTTTGAGGTCTACACATTGTGTGTATTCCTGTACATAGTAGTACATGAGAAGCGATTATGAGAATGGGGCTCAAAATGAATCACAAAACTTATCTATGTGTCACATACATGCTATATACACAACTCAAAGGGGAATCTTATGCACTAATTTTAGCTGCAAGGCATTCATGAGAGGTCAGGTGTGGACATTTCCACTAATGGTATCACCACAGCACCCCAAACCTTTCAGATTTTAGAGGGTTTCAAAGTTGGGGTGTTTGGATTAGGGACACTTCAGTAAGGCAGTTGGAGTCATCAATTAGGTAGCTCCACACGCGGCTTAAGGATGGGCTCAAGGACAGAGCCTCACTGTGAGCCAGGCCCGAAGGCTCACGCAAGCTGGCTTTACCCTTTTAAGTAAGAGGCATCGCTGGCTCTTGGGAGGCAGGTTCTGGGATGGGAGTCTCACACAGATTTTCTAACAAAGTGTCTGTTCATGGTTGCCATGAGGTTTTTTTTTTTTTTTTTTTTTAAGTGTACTTTTACTTCAGTTGGCTTTACATTTTAGAGCAATTTTCAATTAAAAAAGATTTTAAGCAGACAGTACACCAAGTTCTCCTGTGTCCCCCTCACGAACACAGTGTTCCATTACTAACCTCTTACATTAGCATGCTATATGTGTCAAAAATCAATGGATCAATGTTGATACACCACGGGGTGATAAAATCCATACTTTACTCAGATTGCCTTAGTTTTTCCCAAAGTCCTTTTCTGTCCACGGGGCCCATCTGTTAGTAATTGTCGCATATACACTGTTGAAAGCAAAGCACAAATAACTGGATTTCTGCCCTGGAAAAAGGCCGTAAAATGTATTTCTTCCAGCAAAGGCTAGTGTTAAACTATCAAAGAACTGCATGTTATTTTTCTGGCATCAGACTTTCTGTCGTTTTATATGAGTCTCCCATCCAGGAGGCCATGTTACATTTATTCGCCATGCCTCCCCAGGCTTGACAGTTTCTTGGGCTTCCCTTGTCTTGACAACAATGAAGATGTAGAGAAACAAACAAACAATCAAACAAAAGCCAACCAAGTTTTTCCTACTATCTGCTCACAACATGCATCACTTGGGTGACCCCCTAATTTGTGAAGTGTCCCCTCACCGACGGGTAAGCAATGAAGCTCAGGGCAGGCACCAGCTGAGCGTCTGCCAGCCCAGTTAAGTCGTAACCATCCTTCCCGGAGCCGGTCAGACCCATGGGCAGGTAAGGAGATGTTTCGGGAGAGGTATGGGAGACAGGAGAGGCGACTTGCATTTGTGGGACCCTCTAGGTCCCTCCCTCTGCATGTTTAGCTACCGCCAAGCTTCCTAGGCCGGTGCTTTTGAATCTTGGTGGAGCCATCCCTGAGTAAGTAAGATGGGAGCAAGGAGAGATGTGATTGGACAAAGGGTCTGTGGGTGGAGCCTGGGTGGAGAGGCCGGCCCTGCTGTGCAGTCTCCGTAGCCCCGTGCTGCATTTGCTCCACGCACCTAGACTCCCACTCAGGCCCTTCTGGCCTACCCTCAGACGCAGCGAGTCAGATCACTTCTCGGCACACACCTCTGAGACAAGAAGGTGGGGGCAGATTAGGGTTTCCCACAACACTTGGAAAGAAAAAACTCTACTTTCTTTCCCCATACTTAATGAGGGAGTTGTGAGCCAAGAGCCATAAAATAAAATATATACCATGATGTCACAATGACGATAATTTTGAGGATTTGAAAAATTACTTCCTTCTTTTCTGGCATTACAAGATGTTCCAGGTCATCCATAGACTTGTTTATAGAGTCCTGGTAGGGTCAAATATCTCTACAAGAAACCCTTGTTAGTAATACTCAAAAATAGAGATTTGAGTTGCTATCAACTTACATTTTATTTTATTTGTCTTGGTTTTAAAACACTATAATTTCTTACAGCCTTAGTTGGCCTCAAACTTACTTCGTGGCTAAGGTTGGCATTGAAATCCTGATCTGTGTTTGTCTCTCCCAAGTGCTGGGGTTACAACTTACAGGTCTGTTTGGCTAGTTACATTTTAAACTTCCTGACAGCATTTAGGATGCCCATGCTCCCTGGCTCTCCTTAGCTTCCTCATGATTCCCATCAAAACTAACTGGTGACCTCACCGGAGTCCCTAAAAGGTCCTTTAGTTTTTCTTCGAATCTTTGCCTAAATCCTTCCCATCCTTAAGGCCTGGACCCTGTCTTTCCACCACAACCGTCCTCAAGCTTTGTCGGCCCCGCTCCATGCGTCTCTGAAGATTCACATGTAATCGAAGGCTACACATTACTTGACAAACACGAAGATGGGATGAGAAAGGGACCACCACGTGCATCATCTCTCACCTTTATCTTTTCCTAAAATTCAGCTTAGTGGTTGGGACCCATTTGGAACAACCACTGGGATCTATTGGGGCTTCTCTGCATTTTTATGGTTCTGGCGATACTGTCTTCTGCTTTGAGCTTTGTGGTTCATGGTTCATGCTTGGGTGCAGGAGTCACACAGGCCTGCAGCTGAGCACGACTGGGAGCATTGGCTGTCGTCACCATCGTACTGGCCCAGACCCTCACTGTGGTTTTAAAATAGGGAAACTGAGATTCAGGGAAGGAAGGGAAACAAACAAACAAACAAACAAACAAAACCAAAACTCATGGCTTCTGGAGAGTGTTGGTTCTGGAGGAATGTTTTCATTTCAGGTTCAGTGTTCCTTCTGCTGCTGTGGAAGAGCTTATATGAAGAAAATGTGAGCTGGAGAGATGGCTCAGCAGTTAAGAGCACTGACTGCTCTTCCAGAGGTCCTGAGTTCAATTCCCAGCAACCACATGGTGGCTCTCAACCAACCGTAATAGGATCTGATGCCCTCTTCTGGTGTGTCTGAAGACAGCTACAGTGTTCTCATCATATATAAAACAAATAAAATTGAAAGGAAAGAAAGAAAGAAAGAAAGAAAGAAAGAAAGAAAGAAAGAAAGAAAGAAAGAAAATGTATCATCTCTGTCCTGTAGCCACACAGGTACCCGGTGGTATTATGCTAGAAGACACAGTTCACCAGGGAAGACTTAAGAAACCAAGGAAAGCCAGCACTAAGAGTCTAGTTCCACTCTCAATAGTCATTTGACCTCCAGGTGACTTTTCGGAGTCTCAGTTTTCTTATCTGTAAAATGGGCCTAGGTGTGCTTTGTAGCTTTAATGAAAGCATGGAAATGAAGTCACGTGGAGCATGGCTGGGTCCTCAGCCTCTGTTTGGGGACCTGGCTTGCCTGGGGTCACTGTGTAGCTCCCAAAACAGTTTAGGAAGGTCACCCTTACTCTCATTTACTTTGTATCTCCACAGAGCTGGACACACACAAGTCCTTAAAAGCCCTAACTAGATGAAAGAATGCCACAAAGGGTGGAGTCTGCTTTCTGGACTCACCCTGAAGACAGGCAGTGGAGAGGCCCGGTGTGTTCCACATCGGCACAGTATATATTTATCTGTTAGAAGGCCAGCTCTGGGCAGGTGTGCCTGTCAGAACACCCGAGCTAACCTTTCACTTTCCATATGAGGAGACCAAGGACCACAGTCAGGAGGGATCTGCTGAGGTGGGGCTCTGCCCGCAGTCAGGGTGGAGGCTGGATTGACCGCCCAGAGCCCCGGAGGTCCTTTGCTTTCAACATCCCCAGCTTGCCTGTCTCTGCCTGGGGCCCAGGCATGTCCACAGCTGAACAAGATGTGGCAGGAAAGCATGAATAAGGGGACAAAGGAATTCATGAAGCTAAGCTGGCTCCTTGCGCTAAATCCCTTTACCCTTGCGTCTAGACTTGCTCCAGCCTGCCATACCTCCTCTACAGAGGCAGGTGGCTTCCCTCAGCAATGCCTTCAGAACCCCCTTGGGAGCTAGTGACAGCAGAAAATTAGAGATGGTTGAGCATGCATACAGAAGTCTGAGTCCCCACACCAGAACCTACTGTGGTGAACATGTGTGCCCCCTAGAAGCACCCATTTTGTGAAACTGGAAAGTTTTCCTTGAAGTAAGAAAAGCTTAAAGCTTGTGAGGCCCTTCTGTTTGTCTGTCTGTAAGTGTCCGAGTGACATACAGCAAGGGGCATAAACTCTTCTGTCCAAAGTTTGGAAGCACACGTCCCAGGTTCTGAGGGACATGACGTCTCTCTGCAGACATCCTATCTTGTCTCCCAAAGCATGAAGGCGGATGTCCATGGCATAAATGAACAAACGGGGCTGTGTCCTAATAGAAGTTCATGCACACTAAGATAATTTCATCTAATTGTATATGATATACATGTTCTCACTATTTAAAATGCAAGGCCCACTTTAGTTTGGGACCACACCTACCACTGGCCTTGGCCAGAGCAGAAGCGGGTGCCTGCTCCTACTGGGGAGTCAGACAGGCCTGGGCTCTAACTTAAGCTCTGATACAAACTTGGCACCTGAACTTCGATGGGTGCCTTAACCTCCCACTCCTCAGTCCTATCTACACAGGAATAACTGAGTCTTCTTGATAGGGTTTGGTACCATAACTGAGAGGACAAAGCCCTGGACATGGACTAGTTGAAGTTGATAAAGGAGCTACCACAAGCCTTTAACCTGTGCTTCCTGCTCTCTGCCACAAACAACTTTTTTTTTAATGTGTTTGCTTTTTCTTTTGACTGTGTTCTTTTTTTTTTTTTAAGATTTATTTATTATTATATGTAAGTACACTGTAGCTGTCTTCAGACACACCAGAAGAGGGCATCAGATCTCATTACGGATGGTTGTGAGCCACCATGTGGTTGCTGGGAATTGAACTCAGGACCTCTGGAAGAGCAGTCAGTGTTCTTAACCGCTGAGCCACCTCTCCAGCCCCTACAAGGAACTTTTAAAATTAATTAATTAGGTTTGTTTATTGATTGATTGATTGATTGATTGATTGAGATAAGGCTTCTCTGTTT
Organism: Mus minutoides; assembly: GCA_902729485.2. Lineage (NCBI taxonomy): Eukaryota > Metazoa > Chordata > Mammalia > Rodentia > Muridae > Mus > Mus minutoides. Next base: position 22,004 of record CACVCL010034478.1, read on the forward strand.
AGCCCTGGCTGTCCAGGAACTCTCTGTAGACCAGGATGGCCTTGAACTCGAAGATCCACCTGCTTCTGTCTCCCAAGTGCTGAAATGAAAGGAATGGGCCAGCAACCCCATCTCTCTCTCTCTCTCTCTCTCTCTCTCTCTCTCTCTGATGACCTCATTTTAACACACCTACCTTGACCTTGTACTTTGACTTTGAATATGTATGTGCTCTGGCGCAATGGAAATGAGAGGTGAACTTGACACAGTCCTTGCCAACTGATGAGTATCTCCTGAGGAAGGGAGATAAGATGCAACCCAAGCTGTAAATCAAAACAGCTTGTGGAATAAGAGCTCCAAGGGAGGCAATCATTACCGCCTGCTTTACAGTGTAGCCTGCTTTGCAGTGTAGCCCTGCGCTGATGTCTTCCTGTGTATACAGTAACCTTGTCTATGTAGATGCTAAGGAAGTCTGTCACAGGGGTGCTTTGTGGCCTGAAGACAAGCATGGTGACGGAGGTGTCTGAGGCACGTCACTGCTGTGACCAGCCTGCACCTAGCACTGGCATTTCCTCCAGAATGTGAATTCCCAGCCTTACTCATTGGACCTTGGCACAAGGGGACTGTTGCGAGTCCTGGTTGGTAGGCTGGAAATGAGGGGTGGGGGTGTGGGTGTGGGTGTGGGTGGGGAGACAGGGAAGCTAGGAGTGTAATCAGCAAACATATAGAAGGCAGAGATCCTGGCCTGCCTGGTGCAGGAGCCAGACTTTTACCAACTGCCAATGAGATCCTTGTGCTTCGAGGACTCCTGGTCCTGACGGATGGGAAGCTTCTCCGAGGCCTGGAGTGAGGGGTGCATAGTTCAGGTGTAGGAGCAGCGTTAGCCAGTATTAGTATTAGCTGGAGTGTGGAGTGTGTTAGGACGGCTTGGGAGGCAGTAGTGGCCACCTGGCCTGGGCATAGGTCCTGATCCACACAGTTGTCACCCCTGTCCCAGACTTCTGTATATCTGAATTCAGGAAAAAATAGGGAGAGGCAGGTCCAATGACTTCCCCAGACACACATAAATAGGAATGCCCTGGGAACAAGGCAAGGCCACCTCTCTTTGAAAGAATTTTCTATACAGGGCCATAGACACGTCAAATGTGCATTTATGTTCTTAGCTCCTTCTTTACGTCCAGATACACCTCTTGTGGAATGATGAATCAAACAGTGCTGGGTACTGAGAGTCTGGTCCCATGACACGTGTAGCAGCATTAAATGTTTAGCTCTGTTTTCTGGACATTGTGGTGCTGGGATGAGCATTTCCAACCTTCCGGTTGCCTAGGTAACTTTCTGTCCCTGCAAAGGCTCGAAGGTGTCCAGGATCTTTGTCCACTCATCTACCAATACCTTAACTTTCAAGTATTTCCTTGGTTTCTGAGGCCAACCTGTCTTTGTTAGACGCTCAGCTCTGTGAGCACAGGCAAACTACGGGGGCGCTTAGAGCCTTAGGTTCATCCCCTGTAAGATGACATCAGTAATACAGGCTGGATTTATGAGACTGTGAGTATTCAAATAGTTACCATACCTAAGACGCCAGAGACTTCTCGTGGCAACAGCATCTACCGTCACTGTTGTTGACGTCGGGAGTATTTTGTGTGCCTGCCGCTATGTGAGGAGTTTCCTTTGGGATACATTATTCTTCCTCACCATCCTGTAAGAAAAGCAGTTCTGGGCCTATTGATTCTTCCTCTGAAGAAGTTCGGAGTTTTCACACTTGGCATGACTTGCCTAAGATGAAGACACCTCACTTCAGCAGGGCAGAAGGGAGAGGGGTTGGAAGGGTGGCCAGGTAAGCTCCTGACTCTGTCCCTTAACACCCACAATCACGTCACCGCCCCACTGTCCAGGACACCTGCCCGTGTCCTGTCTTGAACCGTATAACCTGTCAGCACGTGGGAATCATTTGCAGCAGCTGGGGAGCAGTGAGATTTATTATCTGCTGAGGGAGCTCGCTGAGAACAGGAAGCTGTCCCTCCATCCTCATTGTAGAGCTAAACTTCCTGCTGAGAAACAATCAGGACATTACTGCTTAGACAGTGAAGACTCACATGTCTCCACTAATATCCCGGAGGATCAGACAGATGAGGCAGGCTGGAGTGCAATTTCCTCTCCGTTTGTATCCCTTTGGCTGGACATTGTGCACATGGTAAGCCCTGCTTACTGGAAGCATGGAAATGATGAAGCAGAAGCGCGGGGCGTTTGGATAGCACCTGAACTGCAACTCAACACCACAGTTCTGATAAAACATCCAGCAGGTCTCTGTCCAGATGCTTAACCTGACTCCCCCATCCCTAGAGAATGCCTGTCTTTCCCTCTGCATCTTGCTCCAATCTCACTGATGTAAGCCTGACTTCTCATCAGAAATGTTTCTCCAAGTTATCCACACTGTAAAAAGGCCAGAACATTTGCACGTGTACAAACACACACACACACACACACACACACACACACACACACATACACCATATGCACAGCCATGTCAGATATTGCAAACACACATACATGCGCCTCCTCTGCGTACACCAGAAACATACGTGCACACATGCCATATCACATGAACACACATATGCATCATTCAGTGTGTGCTCAGGCACACATACCATAGCATATACTTGCACACATAGGTATTTCACACGCCTTGCCTATACCTAGCTAGCTCTGTACTTCTTGGTGAAATCCTCCTGACTTCCCCATACCTTCCATAGGGAAAACCCTTCCTTTGTCCACATCTGAGCTTCCTCTGAGTGCTTCCCCCTGAACAGCAGTTCCCACTCCTGAATGTACTTAACTTCCTTAGCTTCTTTGCTGTCTCTTCTGGCAGCCAGTGCCCCTTTGAAGTCTGCTCTCCCCATAGAAATTCAAATTCCTGAAAGTTGCTGGATGCCTTTATCTGGGATCTTCAGGCCTGGAACCCCAACTGCTCTGTACTTCTGGTGATTTCCATTTTGACTGAGGATCTCAAGGCAAACCTGGCACTTACCTTCTTCCTCACAGTACTCCCGAATAGACCAGTTTTAGTTTGGTCAAGCCTCATGACAAGATACTTGACTCTTCCTTTTAACGTATGCCTGAGGAGGTGTCCAGGAGACTAGGTGTAATGGCTGCTGACTAACAGACTGACCCATCCTAATGATGTCTCCCACGAGGGTTCATCCTCTGGGATAGGGCTCACTTGGTGTGAGAAATGGGCTGGCTTCTTATTGGGCATTTGTCTAACTTCTCAAGCCAGATGGAAGCATTAGCCTGCCCCTGACCTCACTTCTCATGATGGTTGAATGTACAAAGACTTATAGTGGAAAGGTTATGATGCCTTTGCCTTGCTTTAGGCTTTGAGTTTTAATCTCTTTAAACCCCAGTTTTAAAGCCATTGTTTTCAAGCCCTGATCCTGCCAAAGAAGATAGTACTGAACTATTGCTGTCCCACTCCAAGCCATCCTGGGCCTTCCTCTCTCAGAATCCAGTCCAGATTGTCAGGGCTTTCTAGTTCCTGACAGCTGAGAGTAAGGCTTGCGTAGACAGTCACCCTGTGTAGGTAAGTGCTTTACGTCCCCTGCAGACCTGCACCTCTGATCTCTAAGGTACTGCTCCCTACTGCTTCCCATGATAATCTGCACAGGCACTTGTAATAGAACACTCAGCTGCAGGTGGTGGGGTTATACTGCGGAAATCAGTTCTATAGTGTGGAAGGCTGATAGGGCAAGGTTAGGGTGGCAGGGCTGCCCATCTCCTGTGCTGCTCCTGGAGACCATCCTGTTGGCTCGTAGGTGCCAGCCCCACACTCATTGTGCTCTCTCTCTCTCTCTCCTTGTCTCTTTATAATTTTTTTTTTTCTTATAAGGCCAGCCCTTGAACTTAATGACTTTTTCTTTTAAGTCTCTGGCTCCAAAGACCACATCCTGTGACTGCTAGTGGTTAGAAGTTTAACCCATGAATTCTGTGAGGAACTCAGTTTAACCCACGACACTCTACTGTTGTTAAATACACATGGCCCTCCAAATCTCTATTTTTCTAGGGGAATCATTTGCTCTGTAAAATGGGACTAGTGAGAATTCTGATCTCTTAAGGAGTAAACACATGTAAAGTTTAGCACAGCCTGGCTCAGGAATGCCCAGCTAGAAGCATTTAAAGAAATAAAAAAATTTCAGTAGGGCAGTTGGTGGTGCACGCCTTTAATCCCAGCACTTGGTAGGCAGAGGCAGGCAGATTTCTGAGTTCGAGGTAAGCCTGGTCTACAAAGTGAATTCCAGGACAGCCAGAGCTACACAGAGAAACCCTGTCTCGAAAAACAAAAAACAAAACAAAACAAAACAAAACAAAAAAAAGTCAGTAAATGGTCGGGGATGACGACGGGTGGGGCCCCTGAGCGGTAACTTCACTCCTGGTGACTAGTTAGCTTGAGCTGCTTTCATTCTACTCCCTCATCTCCCTGTGGCTGCCCAGCACCCCCAGATCAGACCAAAGTCATAGCCACACTGTCCTGAGGACGGTGATGTGCTCTGGCACAACCAGGCACAAGACCTTCCTATCTCCTTCATCTCTAGGGAACCAGGTGCCCAAGGCTCCCTTACTCACAACTCTCAGGCATCTGCCTTTGACCTTGGCACCTTCCCCAGGCGTTCTGCCGAGTACCTGGGATGCTGCCAAGTCACCCAGCCTGCCAAGTACACTCTTCCTTCACTCCTGTGACATAGAAAACCCATGTCCCTTCCAGCAGGGCTGCTGCCTGGAGGCCTGCAGGGAGGTGACTGTTCTGATGGCCCCCGGCACTCCATTCTTCTTGCTTGCACAGGGGCCATCTTCTGAGAAAGGCTTTCTGCTTCAAAACCTTGCTTCTAACCCCAAGTATCCATCTCTGTCAGCGTTTTTTAAAAGACCATAAGCTGAGTCTCACTCCATGTTCTGTTCTGTGTGTTCCGTGTGCATAAACCTGCCTGTGGAGAGGCCGGGTCTTAGCAGTTTCCCGAGCAATCACGCAGGGGCACTCTCCTCTCCTGTACTGTCACCCCTGTCAGGGCTCTTCTGCCTTTCAGCAGCACATCTGTCTTGTTCCTAGCAGGGGACACTTGCCATAAGTTAGACCTGGGAGATGCTTCACTGATCTTCCTTTGTGCTTCAGATGGCTTCTTATCCACGCTTAGCGCACCGCAGCGTGGTTGTCTGTGGCTTCCCTGGCTAGATGGGGAGCTCAAGTGCTGGGATAGTGATTCATTCAACTTTGCCTTTGCAGGGCCCAGCACAGTGCCTGGCTACAAATGAATGGAGTCAGTGAGGAGAGTCCTGGGCCCCGGCCATGCCGGGCACTGCCTTTCATGGCGTTTTCCGTTTGGCCTCACCTCTTCCTTTGTCCCGTTTTTAGCCTAATTCCTTTCAAGGCTCTGGCATGGGAGTCTGAGCTCATTTTCATGATTGCTTTAAATATTTGGGGCTGTTGGCATGCCAACCCGAGGACCCACGCTAAGGAGGGAGAGGAATTCTCCAGCTCTCTGGGTCCTGCCCAAATACAAGGAATGTGCCAGAGGCAAGGGATGTTCTGAGTAAGCGCCAGCTTGGGTCTAACCAATATGCTTTCCTACCTGGCCCCTGCAGCACAGGAATAATTTGAGCAGGACAAAAGAAAGAGGGGGCCTGGGGAAGTGCAGAAGCTCCTAGAAACTGAAGAACAGCCTCCGAGAAGATGAAGGGGGAACAGCTGCATCTGAATGGAGATGCAGTCCGACTGTACCTAAGGCTGGTGAAGACCTTGGAAGGAAGTGGCAGAGGTGGACAGGCCCCCAGAGCCACTCGTGAAGATCAGAAATAGGGGAAGACCTTGGAAGTCTTGTCATAGAAAGACGAGGACACCACAAAAGGAGACCTGTAACATTTCCCACACACACAAAAAAAATGGACCCCAGAGCTCACTCTGCACAGCCACGTTTTAGACAAGGACACATGTTTTAGAATCAGGCCTATTCCAGCATTTTGAGAGGTCAAGGCAAAAGGATTCCAACAAATTTGAGTCAGCCTGGTCTACATAGCAAGCTCCAGGTCAGCCTGGGCTAGATGGCAAGACCCTGTCTCAAAAAAAAAAAAAAAAAAAAAAAAAATAGAAGGAAAGGAGAAGATAGGAACTCGTAACTCAGAGCTGCACCAGCCCTGGAGACCAGGCTCTTTTGAGTCTCCTACCACTTTAGGGGAGTGAGCAGAAGAGCTAGGCTTGGCGGCTTCAGGTTTCCTCAGAAGCCGTTGTACATATAAAGGAGGCCCTGGCTCCTGTGACCGCTGTCTGCCATTGCACAGTATTAAGCAATTTGAATGTTTAACCTCATCTCAGACCAACCTTATGAGGTACCCATCTTTCTTCTCATTTTAAAGACAAGAAATTGAAACTCAAAGGCCAAACGATTTGCCTCAGATCAACAGCTTACTGAAGAGCAAAGCTCAGATTCTAACACCAAGGCTAATTCAGGAGCTCAGGCTCTGAGCTGTTTCCTGAAATCTTTCCTGCCTGGCCTTTACAAACCTGGCCTTTAAGTCCCTTAGAAGGCTGAGTCAAGAAAAAGGGCTGGGGGGGGGGGGCAACCTTAAAATTCCAGATAAAAATATAGCATTTCAGAGCTCCAGACAGTGAAGCTTGAGGCCTGGCTCTCAGAGACACCTGGGTGTATTTCTTTCTTGAGAGACTTCAGTTTAAAAGAGAACTGTGAGTGTGGAAGGTGAGTGGACCCATGGCGAGGCTGTGATGGAACAGGAGCCTTTGGGAGAAGGCAGCTTGGCAGTCTGCAGTAAGGGGCCAGAGAGTCCCTGCTTGACTGCTCTAGAGCTGCTATTGAAGAGATTCAGTCCCTCTGTGGGAGGCCCGTAGTCCCTAAGCACTCTCACCTCTCCCCATTTGCAGGGCCACTTCAGGCTGACAGGTGGGAAACATCTCCTTGGTTCCTACAAGTGGAGTTCGTACATTCAGACAGGGACCCACGGGGACTAGATCACTCACTCAAAGGCATGCGCCTGCAGTCACAGCCAAAGCCCAGGCCTCTTGGTTCTCTATGGAATCTTGCCTGAGGACCAAGGCACCTGTAGGGATGCTGACAGAGGGAGCAATCACTGCCTTCAGGAATGAAGCCCTTGAATGTCCTTGGGGAGTGTGAGTGGACTGTACTCAGGCTGTGAGGTCTTGGGGGATGCCTACAACAGGAGAATGCTGGGAGTATGGGATGGTCCCATTTTGATTGATTTCCGGTTGGGGGTGGAGCTGGTTGGCCTGAGGTCTTGCTTCAAGATAAAAGGTTGAATATGGAGGTAAGATTAGAACTGGAAAGTGGGAGACAGGACAGGAGATATTTAGCAAGTATAACATTGGGGGCTGGAGAGATGGCTCAGCGGTTAAGAGTACTGACTGCTCTTCCAGAGGTCCTGAGATCAGTTCCCAGCAACCACATGGTGGCTCAAAACTATCTGTAATGGGATCCAGTGCCCTCTTCTGGTGTGTCTGAAGACAGCTACAGTGTACTCACATAGATAGATAGATAGATAGATAGATAGATAGATAGATAGATAGATACATAGATCTTAAAAAAAAAAAAAGAATAACATTGGGTCTAATGACTGCTGAGATCCCGGTGAAGCTGTCCAAGGTTACTTTCAAGTTTCTCACACTGGCTTTGGAAAGAGGGAAACCAGACACTTGCCTAAGTGGGGAAGAGAAAACTCCGAATAGGGTTGTGTCCCAGTCAGTTTTCTGTTGCTGCGGTAAACACCATGGCCAAAAGCAACTTGGAGAGAAAAGAGTTTCTTTAATTTTATGGTTTACAGTCCATTCTTGAGGGAAGTCAGGCCAGGAACTTAGATATCATGGATTCTTTTCTTTTCTTTCTTTTCCTCCTTTCTTTTCTCTCTCTCTTTCTTTCTTTCTTTCTTTCTTTCTTTCTTTCTTTCTTTCTTTCTTTCTTTCTTTCTTTCTTTCTTTCTTTTGTCTGTTCTTTCTTTTAACTACAGCCCAGGCCCACATGCTTGTTCAGGAATGGTGCTGTTCCCAGTGGGCACTAATCAACTAATCAAGATAATTCCTCACAGCCGTAGCCATAGGCCAATCTGGATCTGGGCAACTGGGCAATGAGGCAGCCTTGGCTAAGTAAGTGGGATGGGGTCCATTTGGCTTTGGAAACAGAGACTTGACAAGATGGGCTATCCACATGGAATTAGCACGTAAGCAACAAGCCAGAGGTGTCCACTGAAAAGCTGAGAGGACACTGGATGAATCCTGTGACACTGAGAAAAAAAGGAGGTTGCTGATGTCTGGACTTGGCAGTCTCAACATTACCTGCTCCGAGGAAAGCAGCCATTAAAACCGAGGCATTCTCAACAAACAAACAAACAAACAACAACAACAACAAAAACAAAAAACGGAGGCATTAGATAGCACAGACATAGAACAGGAATCCAGGAAGCGAGGAGAGAAAAGCCAAGCGGATAGAGATTCCAGAAAAAGGGGCCAGCAGGGTTAAGCTTTCTGCTTCACAGAATTTCAGATTGCCAAACACCAACACTCTGAGGATTTCAAAGGGGGCTTTCGAAGACTATGAGGAAGCCAATGTCTTTACAAATCGCTTTCAGAATATATAGACAGGTATGATCCTTCTGGAGGGCTATTTCAATGTGGTTCAAAAGGCATAAGAAGTGCAAACTTGATGTTTCAGAAATTCTTCAAGGAGAACATGACTCAGAAAATACAACCATCGAAGTTTAGGGAGGTCCATTCTCAAGCAATGGCCAATGTCAAGGATGCCTTTGTTTTGAACACATTATATTCATTCTCTTATAGTCTTTAAAACAACTCCGTAAGATAAGTATCCTTTCTTCAAAAGGGCCATGAGCTAAGTCATCTGAGTCAAGTCTAAGGAGACTGGTGACTGCTGACTTGGGAGACTGAAATGGGAGAGCCAGGCTTTGCTCTTACCCAGCAGGCAATGCTGTCTTTCAAATCAATTGGAGAGCAGCCCTGATCCCGAGGGTGCTCAATATGATAACAACAAGAACCTATCTACATGCTTGCCTTCTGGAGAGTGGCTATAGAAAATGGGACTCCCAAACGAGGCTGTTTGCTACAGATGTTAAAGTTCATCTTGTCAAAGGATACCCAGTTATGTGTGGATTTTGATGACACAATTGTAAGTATGAAAAGCTGTTTCTAGAACAGTATAAGCCCAAACGTGGGAAAAGGCAGCATCTGTGATCCTTCATGAGTGCAGATGTTGGCAGACAAGCAAGACGAGACCACCTGCTCCACTACCAAGTACCCTTCCATCTTCACACTGCCTGGTGTGAGAATCCATCCTCATCCCCACCAGTGCCTCTGGACCAAGATGCTGCATATTGCAACAGAGGAAAGATAAGCGAAATGTGGGTCATGGTTCCCTGCCCAAAGCATCATCATTTTCCCTCAAATAATTCCAGGGAACTTTCTAGAAGAGGCAAAATTCTCATGGATTGTTGCCTAATGGAAATGGTTGTGTATAGCCATAAGGATATTTCAGAGAGATGGTGCCACCCTAGATCCTCTGTGTTCGAGGAGAGAAGCTGCTCTCTCTAGCAGGAGGTCCTGGAAAGAACTTGCAAGGATGTCCTGGCCTTTGGACATTGGAAAGTAAAACACCATCACTGTCCCCTGTTCTGGGGTCATTGAATTTGCATTGTCAGCAACTAAGTCCTGGGATGATTCGGAAGCCACAGTCAAGTCCTCGGGTTTTCTGTCCTGGGCTTCACCCCAGTTCTATATCCATGTTCAGGCAAAGCCCAGAACTGACTGCTTAGAAAAATATTTAATTGAGATTCCTCCTACAGTGCCTATTTCTGTTTCAATAAGGCCTTGGCATGCCATGGGTGGCTAAATATATTGGCTGTCTCCTCTCCAATGCCAATCCAGTTTTTTTGTGTTTTTTTTTTTAATGTTCTCAAGTACATCTTGCCCAGCTTTCCCCCAAGAGAGAATTTACAGCTTAACTCTTTGTTACATGAAGGAAAAACTGAAAAAAGAAGGTTGGCTTGCTTAGAGAAGAGAGACCAGAGAATTCTTCCTTTCATGTGCTCTCTCCTCCTTTTCCTCCTCCTCTTCCTCCTCCTCTTCTTCTTCCTCCTCTTTATCATCATCTATGAATGTGTCTGTTGAGCTCTGTGAATTATCATGACATCATGTTTAACAATTTAACATGGGTCACACAGATTGATGACTGATACTGGTCCCCTGGGTGGTCATGGTCTAGTTATACGTCAGTACAGGGTACCAAGCTTGGCAGATACACAAAACAGAGCTAAGAGGAAAGTCCGAGGGACCTTACAGAGGATGTTCTCCTAAGTACCAGCATCTCCACCTATCTTTGCAATATTAGGAATCAAGTGACAGGAGGAGATGGAAGAAAGGAACAGTAAAGAAGACCACGAGGGCCGGGCGTGGTGGCGCATGCCTTTAATCCCAGCACTCAGGAGGCAGAGGCAGGAGGATTTCTGAGTTCGAGGCCAGCCTGGTCTACAGAGTGAGTTCCAGGACAAGGGCTACACAGAGAAACCCTGTCTCGAAAAACCAAAAAAAAAAAAAAAAAAAAAAAAGAGAGAGAGAGAGAGAGAGAGAGAAGAAGAAGACCACGAGGGTAGATGGAACCCTGTGCATGTTTCATTAGCTTAGGGTCAATAGCACGGGCGCCTTTCCCAGTAGAATTCTTTTGCTGGATTTGATATTCGACTCCAAAGAAGTCTTAAATATGATTAATTTTTCCTCTCCAGGCTTTGTTTCCATTATAAAATTTATTAGTACAGACACATGTTTTATAAACGTTTTAGTGACACAGAACCCTTTCCATAAACAAAAGTATATAGGGTACCCATATTCAATTACAGTAAGATCCCAGCCATTCTGGCTGAGACAGGGCTGGGAGACCTCAAGCATCGCTGGTTTCCTTCAGTGTCTCACTAACTCTCCTCCGTAGAACTCCAGTGATCCCCAGGGCTGCAGCTGGAACCTCTGAGTTGACGTGTTTCTTGCAGAAGTGTACCCCTGATGCTCGGGGCCTCTGATGGAGGCTGGCAAGGGGTGGTCTTGGTGCTTGGGTCACCAAGTGCTGAAAGGAAGGAGCTTCTGGCAGAGGGGAGGGAGATGGCTGTGTGAAAAGGGGAGAGTGTCATGAAAAAGATAAGAAAGAAAAAGAAACAAAGAAACCGCACAAAACAAAACAACCCCCAAACTATATATATATAGGGGGTGGTGTTACAGACAGCTCTGCCTTTCAGATGGTCTAAGGGTAAAGAGCCCTCCTCCCCAACTTCCCTTTTGTAGGGCAACTTCTTGTAGCTTGCCACAGATGCTTTCAATGTGTGGGTTTTGATGTCCCAAAGGGATTTATTCTTTGTAATGTTAACACAAGTGAGGTAGGGAACAGTCTTCCCATTTTACAGATGAGAAGGCCAAGGCTCAAGGTTGTCTGTTCCATAAAGAACCCAAGACTCACCGAAATACTGAGACTATGCATGCACACTATCTCTATCTCCTAAAAATAGTCCTTCTTGTTCCCTGATTCCATTTTTTTTTTTTTTTTTATTAATAGAACTATTTCCTTTTGGAGTGGTGGTGGTGGTGGTGAATCAAGACAGGGTTTCTCTGTGTAGCCCTGGCTGTCCTGGAACTCACTTTGTAGGCATGGCTGTCCTCGGATTTAGAAACCCTCCTGCCTCTGCCTCACAAGTGCTGGGATTAAAGGTATGTGACACCACTGCCCGGCAAACCATTTCCTCTGTGTTTGTCTGTTTCCTTTAAAGTATCCAGAAAAGTCTGAAGACAGATTTCTGTTCGTTCTTTACATTGCATTGAAAGCGGGATAAGTATTAAGGACTCAAAGAAGGTCCCCTAGGACTTGTGTCCAATTGCCATCTCTGTCCAAGGGCAATGCTTTGGTGATCTTGGTGGGAGCTGGATGGTAGAAAAGATATTTTTAGGGTAAGGGTGTTTTCAATCCTGGGAGTCTATAATTCCCTAAATCTTATTAGCATAGAAGCTAAATACCAGACGTTCCTTTGCGTCTGCTTAGCTTTCTGCAGCTTCCCCACTAGTCTGGAGCCTTTTAGGGACATTCCAAACCCCTACGCCTCTCCCCCATCGCAGGGCTGGCCTACAATCAAGCGTCTTCACACTCCGGCTGCTTCCATCTGGAACTTCCTTCCTCAGTCCCTGACGCTGGCTGCCTCTAAGCCTGCTTGCTGTTCTGATGCCCAGAAACCCACACAACCCTGCCAACCAAATTCCTGCTAAACTGCAACACCGGATCAGGGTAGGCTTCCCTGGAGGCAGAATTCATGAGGAAGGAGACTGGTCTGTGACCTCTGATGGTTCATCAAAGCCTACCTTAAAGGAAGGAGAAGGACACAGACCAGGAGAGTCCGTAACAATGCGTACAACCCAGGCCAAGAGATTCCCAGGAGCATACAAAGAAATCTACATGTGATCTTTGGGCCCAACAACTCTGTCATACTGATTCCCTTTAAGTCTTTGTTGCATATGGAGTTCAATCCCTCCAGAAACTTTCATTCTTTCTCTACAAAAGGACGCTGGAAGTAGCTGGATATTGGTAGCTGCTAACTGTAATCCCAGCACTTGGGAGGCTGAGCAGGAGGCTCAGAAGTGCCAGGACAGCTTGGATTCATAGTGAAATTCTATCTCAAACAAAGGAAAACAAAACAGAACTTGTTCATCCAAATGGAGGAGTCTGAGTCCAGTATTTGGGGAACTGCTGATGGCTTCAGGGGCCCAAGTTAAACCTAGGGAAATAACTGGTAGTTAGTTCACTCCTGGCTTCATCTAGAGAGATTCCACGACTCTGCCTCCAGCAAGGCTTAGTTATGAGAATTCATCAAGGTCCTAGGAAACATGACACTTGAATATAGTGAAAAGCCCAGGTGAGATTAAATACAAGGTGAGCCAGGCTCACTCAGAGGTGTGCACTCTCATCTGTGTGGCACGGGCGATGCTGGTCCCAGCAATCACGAACTTGTCCAAAACAGACTGGATGCCTTTCTTCTTCGGGCTCTTCCTCTCTAACTTACCACTTTTCAGTGCTGCCCATACTGTTCCTGCAGTGTCCTGACAAAATCCATAAACCAGGAAGCATTTTTAGTTCCTATTTGCTGTATCCTCTTTACCCAGCCTTTGGTGAACCCTACTATTGTCTCTGCTGTGGGTGACTAGCCCACTACTGCCTTTGGCCTGCCTCGTGACTGTGGGAGGGGAGTCCCTTAGACATGGGACTCCAGTTTCATAATATCAGGGCCTCCTACTAGCCACATTTCAGGGAAATCATGGCCAGCATGCTCTACCCAGCTTTCTAGTGTCCACACATCCAGCACCCTCTCTACCCAGCTTTCTAGTGTCCACACACCCGCACCCTCTCTACCCAGCTTTTGAGTATGCACACACACCTGCACTCTCTCTACCCAGCCTTTGAGCATGCACACACACCCAGCACCCTCTCTACCCAGCTTTCTAGTGTCCACACACATGCACCCACTCTACCCAGCTTTTGAGCATGCACACACACCCTCTGCCCCTCTCCTGTCCCTTTGTCACATCATTTTGCACTGTTTTGCTTCACTCCGGGGCTTTTCCTCCTAGGCCAGTCTTGTCTTGTCTTCTTGCACTCCTATAAGCACGTCAGCCTGCTTCCTCCCCCAGGGCTTGGGCCTGAAATGTCAGCTTCAGTTCTGCTCCAGTTTCCCAGGCTCTGGAATCCCATCTTCCCTGGGAAGTCTTCAAACTCAGAATGGTCCCCTATATGCCCTTGCTGGCTTTGGGTTGCTTAGTTCCAATGCAGTATCTATATGGTAGTTTATTATATTCTGCCAGATGTTGTCTTTTCAATAGCGTGGCAATCCTGGATGAATGCTTCTGTCTCTTTTGTAGAGGAAGAATGGAAAACCTAGAAAAATATTCTTGTATCCCTTGTTGCGACATGACTGAAGCAGAATTTGCAACAACTGCAGCTTGATATTATTCACTAGTCTGTGTCTCTGCTCCAAGAGGTATTGCAGGGCCGTCGTAAATTTATTGACTGAGTCAGAGACGTGAAGAGGAGGTGTGTTTAGGACCATTGTTAAAATAAAATCTTCTGTTTATTTAAATTATTTGTTTATTTATTTATTACATGTGGTATGTGGAGAGGGGAGTGTGAGTATGTGTGTGTGTTTTGTGTGTATCTGTATGTGTGTGTGTGTGTGTGTGTGTGTGTGTGTGAGAGAGAGAGAGAGAGAGAGAGAGAGAGAGAGAGAGAGAGAGAGATATTTATGTGTGGGCAAGCACACACTATGACATGCGTGTGGAGGTCAGAGTCAGTTTTCTCCTTTGACCTATAAGTTCTGGGGATTCTGGGGGATCAAGTTCATGTCATCAGGCTTACACAGCAAGTGATTTTACCCTCTGAGCCATCTTAGCAGGGCATCTTCTACGTTAGCTTTCATCACACCCTGAATGCTTACATCTCAAATGGATGGTCTCTAGCACAAGTTGCATGATTTGTGGCCCTTTGAGAATGTCCTGTTTATTTCTCTGCAAGAGGAGTTCTAACGTGTTGCTTGCTTGGTAGGAGGTGGCCTGGGCATGTCTGATGCTGCAATGTGGAGCCATTGGTAGGTGGCAGAGTCTCAGGACTGGTGCCTACTACTTTGGGTAAATGATTCCCAAAGGCTCATGTGTTAAAGGCTTCATCTGAATCCTCTGACACTGTTGGGAGATGGTGAAACCTTCAAGAAATCTAGTTGATGACACTAGAGACATGTCCTGAAAGGTGACACTGGGTTTCTGTTACCAACTCCTTCTTTGGCTTCCAAGTTTCCTACAAAGTATCTTCCTTAGCTTCAATGCCTCACCAGGATGCCCTACCTCACCTCTCACCCAAAAGCATTAGTCCAACTGATTAGGGGCTGAGAACTCTTAGGACTGTGAGCCCAGCTCACCCAATTCCCTTCATAAGTGGATTTACCTAAGGTATTTGTTACCATAGTAGAAAATTAGTTAATACAGTGCATAATCTTGCATGAGATCATATTATAACCAAATGGATAGGACCATGAAATAGATTCTAGAAACAGAATGTAGGTATTATAAATACACATGCCTTATCTAGATTTTTCAGATGTGAGAAATTTCCCATGAGCTCATAAGAAAGACTCCCAACTGTGTTAGACTGTAGTGCTAACCTTGTTGTATTAGATTGCATGCAGACGTGGTACTGGGATCAGACACAGCAGAGGAAGATGTGTGGAGGAGGAAATACAAAAAAGAAATGGAAAAACAGCTGGAAAGAAAGTTAGTGGAAGTTCCTATGAAATAGATGGGATATCTGTCTCAGATCTGCAACATTAGAAAGGAAGGTAATTTTTGTCTTAAGCACCAATTCTTCCCAAACGCTTTTCATATTTCAGCCAGGGGAATACAAGGCCTGATGTTTATGAATGCAGCTAAGAAGCTTCTACCCATCATGCCGGAACTTGATTGCAGGTCAAAGCCTAAGCTCTTCCTGGCCAGTCCTGGTGATGAGCCTACCTCTTGGTCTTTCTGATGTAGAGGAAGAGACGTGATGTGGTGGAGAAATTCTACCCCTGGCACTCTCAGTGCCCTTGGCCTAGATTTCCCCAGGGCCTTTACTCTAGAAAACAAAGGTTGCTAGGCATTGCATTAGAACTGATACAGGCTGTCAGTATTTCTAAAGGTGGCACTTTCCTCTTTTTTTTCTTAGGTTCAAGTTCATGTGTCTTCTCAGTCTTTGCTTTTATGGAAGAGAGGACTGGAGGGCCCAGAAGCCAGAAGAGCTTAAGTAATAGACTTTCCTACAAGACTTATTTCTCTCTCTCTCTCTCTCTCTCTCTCTCTCTCTCTCTCTCTCTCTCTCTCCTGAGGTGTGGATATACCGTGGCCATAGAATCCACAGTTTTCCTGAAGCCTTAGAAAGAGGAGAAATAGAGGAATCAGTACATGAACAAGGGTGTAGCTTTGTGGTTGGTCCTTATCAAGGATTGGGGCTGAAGGGTGGACATTTTTCTTGATCAGACAATATGCTGCTGAGCTGTAAACGGTTAACCTAAGGGAGCTATAGAATCACACACTCCTGGGATCCCCCCAAACTCAGGATCCACAGCCTTCTGAGCAAATATGTACCTCCAAGGAAGATTGGGAGAACTGAACAAGATGACTGTCTGGGGGGTGGGGGCTGACATCCCACCATCCTGAGAGCTCCATCCTGGGGTCCCAGCCAGTCGTAATTCTAAGAAGTGGTTGGAGTTTCCATTATCTCACACAAGCCTGGGGATCTTTAGGAACTGGGCTTGCTCAGAGTTTAGGCTCAGAAGAGGTCTAGAAGGAGCCAAATAGACTGGATGAAGTCATGTTATAGGAACTGGGGAGGTAGACCAGAGAGAAAAACTGCATACTTATTTCCTACCCCCTAACTCTTAGGTCACTCCTTGGTAGATACAGTGTCATGTTTTGCTGCCACAACTCTTCATGTCAAGTCCAGCATGACCTAGAACGACGTCCCAGCACTGGCCTTACTTGTCACCTTCAGGCACTTTCAAAACCCAGCTCCTATGATGATGAATTTTGTCAACCTGATTGAATTAAGAAACAATATAGGGCACTAGTGAGGTGGTGTCTCTGCCAGGGTGCTTCTAGCAGTATTAAGTGAAGAGGGAAGACTTGGCTTGAAAATTCGTGTCATATACTGAAGTCTCTAGCTGAATAACAAAGAACTGAGAAAAGTCCACCTGAACCCCAGTGTCCCTGTTCTCCACCTTCTGATCCTACAAGATGTGAGCCTACCTATCATCTCCTATCGCCTCCTACCGCCAGCCAGACAGGAGCTGATAATGTCACTGTGCTTCCTTGCTAGGGTGGACTGGATAGGCATTGAACTGCGACTCAAATAGACTTACTCCCCCTGACAGAGCTTCTACTCTGGTATTTGGTCCCAGCAATTAGAAAAGTAGCTAATATAACCCCCCCAGTTCTTTGACTCTCCTTTCCCTGAGATGTGGGAGTCGTCTCCGCTCCATTTGAACCTGGCCTCGAGATTCTTTGACGAGTGAATACGGTAGAAGAGGTCCTGTGCCAGCCTCTGGACCCAGGCCTCCAGAACTGGCAGCTCCCACTTCCTGTCTCTTGAGACACCCTTGGAATTTAGCCACAGCAGCGAGAGAAAGCCAAGGCAGCCCATGGGGAGGAAAGGCCAATGTGGAGAGGGGCCGACTCTCCAAGTCCACAGGCCTGGCCAGGCACTTGGCCATCCTTGGCTTTGCGATGCCAGTTCTGAGAGCACCCATCCTGTACCCCACCCCCAGTCAAGGGCCCCAGCTGGCAGGGCACTGAGCAGAGATAAACCATTCACTTATTCCACGGGACCAGCCCAGGTTTCATAGCCACGTGCTCAGTAGATGGCTGTTGTGCCCTTTATTTCTAGGTCTCCGGATGATTTGTGACTGTAATAGAAACCTGGAGTTCCCACCTGGGGAGAAGCTAGGGTTCCTCTAGGCCTGTAGATGGTACCAACATTTCCTTAAAACAGCCCTAACTCAGCTATCCTGTAAAGTTATCTTTCTCTAACAAACAAGTGTACAAACCTCTTCTGAAAAAAGGCGAGGAAGGCTAAGCAGCCCCCTTACCGTCCCTCCTCAGTCTATGTCTCCATCACAACTCTTTTCTCCTGGGTTTTCCTTGTTCGTTTTCTAAAGCAGAAACCTCAGAAACAGTAGCCTCAGTCTCCTTCAAGTTTCCTCTCACCGCATATGTAATTGGAATTTCAAGGAGTATGTATGTGTGCACTCAGCTGTGCATGTGTGTGTGTGTGTGTGTGTGTGTGTGTAGGATGGTCTGCTGACATTGCTAGTGATCAGAAGGTCATAGGGAACTCACCACTATAATTCTAAGTGGTGTGTGTGTGTGCTCACATGCATGTGTGCACGGGCATGTGCACGGGCATGTGCGTGTGTATGTATCACTTAGAAACTAGCCATTCATCTCTTTAACTTTCTGTTTACGTCGCTCTGCATTTTCTGATTTTTTTTCCCTGGTGGGCACAGATTGAACAGCTTCCAACACCAGTGTTCATGGTTCATCAGATTTCACACTCGGATGAATTTCCTTCCAGCCTTTCATCTGCATTCAAACATCTGCTGTGTGTTTAAGATCCTGTCTTGAGTACAGTCTGAGCCTTGACTTTTCATGGTCCTTTCTTTATATTTTAGGTGTCTCTTTCTCTTAATAAACACCTTCCCAAGCCTAATATTTTTTTCAATTTTTTATTAGA
>CACVCL010034479.1:0-40300 GCA_902729485.2 Mus minutoides
CCTTTTTTTTTTTTTTTTTTTTTTTGCATTGGTGTTTTGCCCTCATGTATGTCTGGGTGAGTGTGTCAGATTTTGGAATTACTGACAGTTGTGAGCTGCCATGTAGGTGCTGGGGATTGAACTCGGGTCCCAGAGCCTTCTGTTTGTTGCATGTGTGCCCTTAAAGGGTTTACTGAGACCCAACCCCTTTCATTTTTCATTTCAATTTTCTTCTTTTGCAATGAGGTGAGATGGTTGCTTTTGCCTGTGTTCCCTCGAGATGTACTGGTTCCTCACAGCCTGAGGGCAACTGGCAAACTGGCCATAGACTGCCATTCCAAAACTGAGCCCTGATTTCTTCACAAGGTGATAATTTTAGGCATCCATTCCATAAATGGACCCAGTTTCTGAGGTATGTTCTTCACTATTCCTCAGAAGGTCACTTGAGGGCCAGCCTAGTTGCCACTGTAGCCCAGCCATAGTCTCTACTGACTTTTCTTATCAGTCAGTCTCCTGTCTCAGGTCTCTACCTTGCTTTCTGGAATTTCTTTCCTAGTAAACCACCTGATCAGATGCATACTCTAGACTCTGCTTCCAGAACAGCTCAAACTCAGACAGATACCAACTTGATGAAGCTGTAACTGGCGTACCAATGACCAGCTGGTGGAATTCCTTCAGCTCATCCTCTACCATGCACATAGAGAAGAAAAGATTCATGGTTCTTTGAATACCAACCCACATAGTTATTTATTTTTAATGGGTTCGTGGGATGGATGAACCTATGTTTTCCCGGACAGGGAGTCCCAGGATCCAAGACCTTGGAAATTTCAGTATTCAGGATTCACTCTTTTATTCAAAGCTGCAGTCAACCAAGTTGGTGAACAGGGCTCCTTGAGAACAGTGTTTATAAATGTCCTTGTACCCAGCTCCTGGTCTCTGAGCTAGGTCCCCAAGAGTGGCTTCACTGCTGCTCAGTTAGTTCTTCTGGAAAGAGAGACTGTGACTTGCTGCCCCAGGGGAAAAAAGCCCCAGGTTGGATGGGGAGAAGTGTTCATTCTAGCTTTATTAAGTCATTATTTTCATGTACCAAAGTTCAGAGACTTGAATCACACACTCTGTGCGTGTCACATACCATAGGCACTGCATGATGGAGGTTGATGATTTCATACAAGCATCTACACTTCCAAGACATGGGGAGTTTCTGTGACTCTAAAATTTCTTAGAGTCCCTTTGAACGAGATCCTCTCTCCTGATCGCCTGCCATCAGTCTCTGGAAACCAGTGACGAGCTTGAGCCATGAAACTTTGCCTTCCCCAGACTTCCATCAAGCAATGGGTGTCGCTTTGCCAGATTTTCTTCACCCTGTCAGAATGGGCTCTGCACGTCCTTGTGCCTTCTTATTGCTCAGCAGTGCTCAACACTTACCCTGTTCATTACACTGCTTACTCAGTTTTCAGTCAACAGCTCTCTTGACTCATTGTCTGTCTCATAGGGCCACAAAGAGTGGCATTTGAGTCTGTGTAGACATGCAATCTGCTTCTGCTGGGAAATCACCTAGATGTATGTGGACTGCAGGGTCTTATATCAGTGCTCTGGCCATATTGCCATAAGTGCTTCCAAAGTATTTGTACCAATGCATTTTTCTGTCAGTAGTCTGTAGGAGTCCCCATCAAAGTCACAGCCCTGTGGTGGCAGGAAGTGCTGTCTCCACGAGCTTCACATATACGTTTCTCTGATGCATTGAGTTCATCTAAAATCCCCTTATGGGAGGCATGCACCCCTAGGGTGGATCTAACTACCCTCTAGCTTGCAGATAAAGATCTGACCTCTTTAGTATGGGGAAATGACAAGAACCACATTGCTTTTCCCAGAACTGGGATTAAGACAATACATTGTTCCCAAGTTCTTAGAGGGCCTCAAAGATAGACACTATCAGTGACCTCAAATAGAGACAGGTTGGTGGCAGATTCTGACTTGTTTATTTTGTCCCCATTTGATGTTAATAGTCAACTATCTGACACTGCCTCTCTAGTCCGAGAAGCCTTCTGCTGTTTCCATCAACACATGGCATTGTCACCTGCTTAATAAGCAAGGCTGACTGTTACTTTGCTGTGAAAAGTTGCCCTCCACTGATGTGCTCCATTGGGATTTGTAGGAAGGAAGCCTCTCTATGTTGACCTGAACCCAGGACCACATGAAAAGGCCCCATGTTGCTTTGCTCTCCCTTGCCAATCCATTGAGGTCCCAGACGCTTTCTGCCCAGTCAAGTTGTTCTTAGACTTGAATGGGTGTAAATGTCTGTCTACCCAGACCTGTAAACAGAGATGTAAGAGAGGCTTAGGGGAACCAGAATCCCGAAGGAGGTGGGCATAGGGCTGAAATGCACTCGTGACAAGTCGACGAGGTGGAATGAAATCCAATACAGAATCTTTTGGGCTCTGAAGGAAACGAACTGGGGAGTGGAGACAGGCCAGTAAAAATCCTGGTTGGGGACAAGAACAATGATTCCATCTTTCTGAATTATTATCACCTAAGTTTGTCAATTTTGTAATTTTGCCTATTTCCATGTATTTTTTCAAAGACACTCTCTTTTTCTTTCTTTTTTTTTTTTTTTTTTTTTTTTTTTTTTTTTTGGTTTTTCGAGACAGGGTTTCTCTGTGTAGCCCTGGCTGTCCTGGAACTTACTCTGTAGACCAGGCTGGCCATGAACTCAGAAATCCTCCTGCCTCTGCCTCCCAAGTGCTGGGATTAAAGGCATGCGCCACCACTGCCCGGTTTCAAAGACTCTCTCAAAAGTTAGAGAGGAAAAAAAAAGGCTGGTAGACATATATCTAGGGGAAGTATAGAAGAATAGAAGAGAGGACTGGAGGACTGACAAGTCTTAGGGGAAAAGGTTTTCAAATGGCAAAGGGGAACCTCACTTTCTGGGTTTAGCAATGGTCTGATAGAAGAGAAGGGCTTCTACCCTAGCTATGTGTCTATGTGTGCATGTGTATGAATGAGCACACTCATGTGTGAACACACACATGAGTATCTCCATATGTGCATGCATGTGTATGTATTCATGTGCATGAGCACATAGAACATAGAGTATGTGTTTGTGTGTGTGTGTGTGTGTGTGTGTGTGTGTGTGTAGGGGATGATATATAAATGCTTTTCGTGTTGTCTTAGTTAGGTTTCCATTGCTATGAACAGACATGACCAAGGCAACTCTTATAAGGATGACATTTAATTGAGGGTTGGCTTACAGGTTCAGAGGTTCAGTCCATTATCATGAGGGAGCATGGCAGCATCCAGGCAGGCATGGTGAAGGAAGATTTGAGAGTTCTCCATCTTGATCCAAAGGCTTCCAGAAGACCAGGCTGGCCTCGAACTCAGAAATCGGCCTGCCTCTGCCTCCCAAGTGCTGGGATTAAAGGCATGCGCTCACGATGGCTGGACTTAAGTATATATATGAGACCTCAAAGACCCACCCCCACAGTGACACATTTTCTAACAAGGCTATATATCTTCCAATAAGGCCACACCTCCTAATAGTGCCACTCTCTAAGCCAGCATATTCAAACTCCCACATGTGTTGACTGTGAGGAGGAGGTGTCAGTGAGAAGATTCCAGAAGAGGCATCTCTTTGGTTCTTCTTGATCCTTTACTCTTTGAGGAAGTTACCTGTCTTCAAGCCTCACTTTAGAAGATTCCATGTCTAGGGAATAAGCCTTTGGGTGAGGAGGGGCGCACAGGACTCTGCTCTGTTTGGGCCTTCATACCAGAGTCAATGGGTTTTGTGCTTCTCTTTAGAGCTATGTAAAATGACTTGTCTCACCCAGGGACCCACACTCACTGCCAACAAAGTTGGTTTCTGCCAAGAGTTCAGGCATCCGGATAGCTCCGTTGTCCCAAGTAACATAGTAAGTGTGACTGTCCTCCCCAAGTCCCCTCAGCATCTGAAATGCTCAGGGACACAACTTGTTACAAAGTTGTGACCTGGTGGTGACTCTAGGAAGAGCGGATGTGGAACCTTCCAGTCATAAACCGGAAGTAAGAGGCATATTAGGATGGGAAAGGCAAGTGTGGTTACTTCAGACCTACTTTGTTTTAAATATCCAAACACTCAACAAGCATAGATGGCAAGCTCCCATGGGAAAGTCTGCCTACCTTCCACCCACAGCAAGTCTGGGGTTTCCGTCCTCTGCTACGTACAATAAAAGTACTTTAGATGCAAGTGAAATCTGGTGATAAAATGCTGGTTTAGTCATTTGCTGGAGTGGCAGTCACCCACTCACACACAGACAGTGTCTGCGAGAGCCCATCACTGGCCGTAAATAGGCTATATTTAGATGACTTCCCATCCCGTCTCCTTCCCAGACCTGGCCATGGCTACGGTGGCTTCCCACTCAGTCATTTTTGTCCTTTGGGTCTTGTTCCCTCATAATCCAGGGTTTCTCACTTTTCCCAGGCTCCATGGAAACCACTGTGTGGTTGGACATCCATCGGCCTGGTGCCCCACCCAATCAGGACGGCTACCAGACCATGGGCAGCTCTAGCCACAAGGAGGGCGACTTTACAATGTTGGGGTTGTGTGGTCCAGCTTGGCTGCTGCTCACCCTCCAGATGCCACCCAGACACTAGGTCACAGGGACTCTGAGGTTCCCCAAAGTCTGAGTGGTCTGCTCCCAGCCTACTTTTAGGTGGCGAGGCCTGGGGTGCAGCAGTAGAGGGAAGCAGAGAAAAAATGGGTAGTTCTGAGGAAGGCTGTGTCTCACCGTGAGCTGGCTTTCAGTAGATCGTGACTAACTGCTCCCACTACGGCACTGTGGTCTGTTCTGAGGCACCGCGACAAGGCACTGCCATTTTGTAACACTCCTAGGAAGAGTGTCATATCGAACAGAAGCAGGCAGCCAAGCCACCTCAAGGTGGCTGTGATCAAGAAACAGAAAACCCCAAGTTTGATCAAGGGCAGGAGAACACAGAGTTCTCTGCTTTGTCAGAGTTTGATGGGAGAAACAGCCTGGCAGTTCTACTAAATAGATAACAGAATTGGGTGTAGGGTCTATACTTATCCCCATAACAGTGTTATTTACAGTAGCTTAAGTGGGGGAGCGATCGGTGTCCACTGACAGGCAAATGGGCGAGCATCAGTGGGGTATGATTCAGTCTCAAGTAGGAAAGAAACTGTGATGCATGCTACCTCGATGAAGCTAATGACTTAATGCTACACAAAACACACCAGTCATGAAAGGGCAAGTGCCATCATCCCACTTCAGAGTGGTCAGACCCACAAGGACAGAATGTAGAATGCTGGATGCAGAGCACATGCTGTTTCCAGGAGCTAGATAGCAGCGATGGTTGCACATCAGTAGGAATTTTTGTCTGACGTGGCTCCATCTGCATATGTAGCAGAGGATGGACTTGTCACGCATCAATAGGAGGAGAGATCCTTGGTCCTATGAAGGCTCTATAGATGCCCCAGTGTAGGGGAGTCAGGGGTGGGGAGGTGGGTGGGTGGGTGGGTGGAGGAACATACTCATAGAAGCAGGGGGAGGGAGGATGTGATAGGGGGTTTCCAGGAGTTGGGGAAACTGGGAAAGGAGATAACATTTGAAATGTAAATAAAGAAAATGTCCAATAAAAAAGAAAAAAAAAGAAATATTCATCTGGATGGTCACTGCCTCTAAAACTGGGTGGGCAGTTTTATATTAGGTACATTTTGCTACCATTACAAAAAGAAGATGCTTATAAAAGCAGTGGACACTCATTTTCATGGTAAAGGAACCACACTCCCCCACCTCCATTTCACCCGAGGGACCCCTACTCTGGGCATTCACTTGCCAGGAACATGGTGGGGAGGGGCTGAGACTGCAGAGTATAGTGTGACATTCACACACATTCCTCGCTGTGTTCATTTAGAATTTCCTTTTCTGGGTTGCATTATCCATTATTCCATTCCAAACCATCACTTGTCTGGGTCTGGAGAGATGACTCAGTAAGTGAGAGCACTTGCAGAGGACCCTTGTTCAGTCCCAGCACCCCACGGGGTGGCTCCCAGCTGTTTGTAACTCCTGGTATCCCTGAGTAACGGGCACACATGTGGTATGCAGTTACACATGTAAACAAAACCCTCGTGCCCATAAAATACAAACAATAAATCTTTAAAAATTAACCAACAATGTAGCATCACTCGTTTTCAAGACCAACTCTTCTACTGATCAGGCAATTATATCCCATGCAAGAAAACGCCCATCCATAATGAGGCCTTGCTGGCTTTTTCATTTTGTTTTGAGACAGACCTCATGTCATCCGGACTGGCCTTGAAATCTCTGCGTATCTGTGGTCTTGAACTCTGGACCCTCAGATCTACATGTCCAGATTGCTGGTGGGACAGGCCTTCGCCACTGGCCTTAGCTCTGGCGCTTTGTCACTGATATACAGTATATATTTTTTTCTGACTTGCAGAAGTTGGTTCTCACAAAGCTGTTCCTTTGGAAGAAATCACAAGCACTTAAAAACAAACAAAAAACAACAAAAACAAAAAACAAAACAAAAAAACCCTGCCCTTTTCCATGAAAAACTGGTAGGATGAGAATCAGAAATCTGTTAGTTTATGAAGACAGAGAGTTAAGTATCCAAGATTATACTGCCTGGAGTGAAAAAATAACAAAAGGAATATGCTTCTCTGGATTCCAGTCCTCCACCCAACTCCCAAGCACACAGTAGGTTTCTTCCCACCCTAAAATGGAGGAGTTTACACCGAGCCATTGGAACTTTGAAGGGCCAGCCTGGGAAAAGAGGCTTCACCACACTTACTCATTCGCCTACCAATGATGGTTCTCACTGCGCCCAGGGGAGAGTAGTGAAGCCAGGTTTCTGGTTCCTGGGGAACCTAAATTATGAGTTTATAGATGGAATACACAATGTGAAAACTAGACATAAAAACGTAATAAAATAAAATAAAGGAAAGGAAAGGAAACGCTCACATTCTAAAACCATTGAATATTTACAAGAGTTTTTCTTCTTTGAGTCTTTGTAACCTCAGGGCCTCATGGGGAATTCCTTACATTGTTCAATTATGGTTTCTTTGGGATTAGTGGGAAATGTTAGTGAGAGCCCCCACTGGTCCAGCCTGCAACCTATGGGTGTCTTACTCAAGTTGACCACCAGAGGGCAATGTTGCCATTCACTAGCCCGCTGCGCTCCACCCCATGGGGCACACCAGCTCTTTCCAGCCTCTAGTGCTTATAGTATTTCGTGTTATTATTTTTTGATTTATAAAGCGCTATTCCTCAGCAGATTCCCCCTCCCCTCCATGTGCCCAGTTGCTTCAGAGAACTTCGCAGAAGTAAGCACAAGTAAGAGGTACAAACCACTCAAAGGATAGAGTGCTCAAAGGGGTATAGGGAAAAAAACACGAAGGCACAAGACCTGGCCAGCGTGCGGAGTCTTCCTCACCAAGCAGGAAAAATAACTGTGTTCAGTGGGGTGCCTGCACGAACGTATTTTCATAAGAGGAAAGACCTACTTTGAACGTTAACAACCTATGCACTCACTCCCTGGTAGCCAAGACATTCTGGGCCAGAATCAGGCCTGGCATTCGGTCCAGCCCTGCTCCTGGCTTCAAATTATTGTGCTCCTCCCGGTTTATGGAAGGATATGAGTGAACCTAGGGAGCCCTCCAACAGAAAAGACTGAAGAGGGCTGAGAGCCTGGGGTGGGGTGTGTACCAGTCTTTTTAAGGATAGGTGAAAGGGATTATAGACTGTGAAGTGGGACACTGGAAAAGAGCAAGTCATTAAGTGGGGCAAATCAGAGATGCCTAAGTTAATGGGATAACAAAAAGGAAAACCTGATCAAACTAGCACAACAGTTAGAGTCACCAGATAACAAGAGACTTCGGAGTTGGCAGATCACTGTGACGGGCCACAAAGATCAGCTCCCCCAACCCCCAGAGCTGTTTGGCCCAAAACTCCTAGCTACAACCAGGCTGCTTTATTTAAGTTCCGTCAGTTCTCAAAGTCCCCCACGAAGGTGGCTATTAGCTTCATTGTTTCCAAGATGAAAAACAACCATTTGTCAGATGTTCAAGGTTACACAGCCAAGGAAAGGAGCTAAACACGGGAGCTGGGAAGCAAATGGCCGCTGGCTCCGAAATGCTAGTATCCGGCCACTCCTTTGCCCTGCTTCCTGAGCAAGACTGTGGGGATGAGCACCCAGGGGTGAGACACACGAAGGATGTTCACCTTCATCCCGTGACAGATCTTTCCAGCCCATTGAATGATGTCTAGCCTGTGTGCACTTCTTGCTGTCCTTGCCCAAGAGTGACAGAGGAGAGGGCCTGGCTGAAACTAGTCTAAGGGGGTCTGAGTTCTAGCCTGTCACAGCCCAGAAGGACAAGGCAGAGACCTTGTCCAAGTATCCCTCTACAGCCCAGTCAGAACAGCCTTAGAGAATGCTGCAGGCCACTGTCACCCAGCACCAGCAGGCAGCATGCAAACTGGGTTAGAGAAAGGAGCTAGAGAAAGGACTCAAGTTGCTAAAGGGGTCTGCAGCTCTATAGGAGGAACAATAGTAAGAACTAACCAGTATCTCTAGAGCTCCCTGGGACTAAACCACCAACCAAAGAAAACACATGGTGGGACTCATGGCACCAGCTGCATCTGTAGCAGAGGATGGCCTAGTTGGTCATCAAGGGAGGAGAGGCCCTTGGTCCTATGATGGTTCTATGCCCCAGTATAGGGGAATGCCAGGGCCAGGAAGAGGAAGTTGGTGGGCTGGTGAGCAGGGGGAAGGGGAAGGGGATAGGAGGTTTTCAGAGGGGAAACTAGGAAAGGGGATAACAGGAAATGTAAATAAAGAAAATATCTAAAAAAAATTTTTTTTTAAAAAGAAAGCTAAAAAAGAGAAAGGGGCAAATTATGGCGATGGAAAAACAAAAAGACGGTGTTATGAGCCATGTAAAATATGTTCTTATTTAAACAAGATTGGTGTCTTAGAATTTAAAAACAAGATGAGCGTATTGAAAAATTTCTCTCTACTACAAAATTGTAAGAGGTGGTAGGGAAGGTGACCAGGGATAGTTAACAGCACAAGAAAACATTAGTGGGTTCCTGGGGTGTGACGCCAGAAAGGACAACTGATCCCCAAAGAACTAAGATTAGCCAGAGGGTATAGAACGGGTGTCTGTATCCCTCCCCTTCACTGGGGTCTGGGCATGGGTGACACCCGCTGAGCCTCCCCATTCCTCTCAGGACTTTTATCTGAAGACAGGAAAGCTGTCCAAGGAGACCTGTCACCAGCTCGCCTGTCAACTTTCTAACAATTGGATTCTGAAGAATGGAAGGTGGGGGCGTGTCAGAGAGGAAAAAAAAAAAAGAACAAAGGACTTTGCCGTGGGCAGAGAGCTCAGCCTCGTGTATGGCTGAGCTGGCGTTTCCGTGGTGGGCCCAGGTTTCGGTTGTGTAACCACCAGCCAACCGTCATCCCTCAACAATGAAGGCCTGGTGAGGGCTCGCTAGCCTATTTTTGTCTCACGAATTTGTGGACTCCATTCAAAAGCTCTGCGGTGCCAAGTCAGAGTGAAGACAGGTTTGAGTCACAGCCACCTGGCTCGGGCCTCAGTGGGTGGCATTGGCAGGGAAAGATGGCCCGGAGTGGCGTGTGGGGGTATGCACTTGGGACTCAGGTTGGTGCACATTCTAAAACCTGGATGTGTGGCAAGAACGTTCTCCATACGTTCCCATAGCCTCCCTGACGCCCTCGCAACCCATGTCAGAGCATTGGAAAGTAGCGCCAAACTTTCCTGGGGTTGTCTAGCCTGAGAGGAGCAAGTGTGTGGAAAGTGGGTCTCTCTGATGACTTGGGGTGTTTGAAAGCAATTTGTTTAAAACCTTCACCACTTTCTGAGCCTGCTTCTAGATGTCTGGAATATAAATCATCGAGGTTACATTTCAGATAATCTGAGGAGATAAGTACTATTGCACCCATTCTGTAGATGTAGAAACTGAGGTCCTCAATAGTTCTCTGACTCATGCAGGTCACAGCTGATGGGGGATAGTTTTGGAATCTGAAGTCAGGCTTCAGATTTAGAACCTTCTGTTCCTCCCCTCTTATTTTCATGTTTTCTTCCCATTTAAAAAAATGCTTCATAGATTTGGTAAAATAAAGTAACAACTCAAATGCCTTCCTCTTTGGCCATTCAGGGATGAAGAATGACTGTGCTGGTAATCCCAGTAGTTGGGAGACTGGGGTAGAAGATTGTAAGTTCAAAGACAGCTCTGGCCTCAAGATAGATAGATAGATAGATAGATAGATAGATAGATAGATAGATAGATAGATACATGAATGGATAGATAGGTGGGTAGGCAGGCAGGAAGACAGAAAGACACAAATATAAGAAGAAGAAAAAAGTCTAGGCCAAGTTTCATCGGTTACAAATAACAAACAGCCCCACATCCCAGCCAACCTGAAGTGTCCCTTCTCCTTTCTGAAACATCAGTAAACAACCCCACAGGCATCCAAGGGCAGAGCTGAGTGATTTTTACAATACTTGGCACCTAGAGCCTCAGTGAACACGGCTTTTGTTTTTACTATTGAGCAAAATCTGTTGTGTTGCGATTTCCTTTTCTGAGTCAGAGCAGAGACTCGCACTATGACTTGGCTGAGGAATATTCATGAGGTCCCAGTGGAAGAGGCTGTGATTTGATTTTAATGTACATTGACTAATGGCTTAATAATCCTGAAGAGAACTGACAGGGCCCTGATAATAGAAGAATTTGGGTTGGAAGATCTGAAAACGTTGATATCCAGGGAGGTCGGAAGATTAAAGATGAGATAGTTACTTCTGGGCATTGCGTGTCAGGACGAGATCTTGCTGCAGTGCAAACGCATCCTGAGGTCTTATTTATACAATAATGGGATCCTTGCTGTGATGCACACCTACTCTTCCTGCATTCAGACATAATGGAGGCAGAAGGATTAGAAGTTGAGCATCAACTATGAATGTAACAAGTTCAAGGCCAATCTAAGCTTTAGGAGGCTCTGTCTCCATAAGCCAAAATAAATTTAAAAAGCACTTCTTGCTCTTTAAAGGCAAGGTCAGACTGCCCTCTCTAGATCTACCTGTAGCCTTGACATTTGGAACATACAGCTCTCAAGGTCATGGAGAGAACTTAGATGGCAGGAGTCAGTGGGGCTGCTGTGCCAGCCAGACTTCAGTGCATACCTTAAGTGGGGCCTGCATCCTTTCTAGGGTCTATCAGCACGGCAAGGGGTATATAATGAAATAGTTATAGATCTTTGAAAGAATGTCCTGCATTGGTTCATGGTTTTGAAACTTCAGTCCAAAGTCTATTGACCCTACTCTTGATGCTTTTGGGATCGTGGGGAGTCAGCACACCAGGGTGAGGGAGAAGTGGTTAAAAAATCAAAAGATAGAAGGGAAAAGATAGAAGGCTCCACCACCTTTTAGTAACACCACAGGACCGATCCAAGCCTTTGGGCCCCTGGGAGGATTCCAAATCTACGATTCCAAATCGTTATATACCAGTGGACTTAGGACGCACCCTACTTACATCTGCAAAGATTCCACTTCCAACAACGCCACATTCACAGGCATCCCAGGTACATGTATGTTTTGGGTAGGAAGAGGCATTATTCTACACAAACATTACTTGGGAAGGACAAATGTTACCATCATGTCATATGTGGTCCAGATATTTGTCACAAAAGAACTAAGCTTTTCTGGTAGACTGGAGCCTTCTTTGGGTCCCTTCTTAGTCCCATCTATTTACGCTTCCTAGTAGACCACAGCCCCTCCTTAGTTAGAGATGCATCTTCCCAGCACACACTCTTGCATTTTCTTCTCAACTTATATTTTCTATAGTTAAAGCTTAGGAATGTTTTGTCTTTTTAAAAATTTGCATAATTGGCATCTTGTTGAATGAATCATTTAGGAACATTGTATA
This sequence comes from Mus minutoides, assembly GCA_902729485.2. Classification (NCBI taxonomy): domain Eukaryota; kingdom Metazoa; phylum Chordata; class Mammalia; order Rodentia; family Muridae; genus Mus; species Mus minutoides. The sequence goes on from CACVCL010034479.1 coordinate 11,934, forward strand.
GCCAGCCTTTCACTGGCAAGAACTATTCAAATGGAAAATCACAAACCTAATGTATTCGTTTGTCATTCATTCATTCATTCATTCATTCATTCATAACTTAATCTTAATTATTCATACAGATGAATATTCTGAATTCTATCGTATGAATATGCTAAGTGCTATTTATCAGATCCATTGATGTTATCTTCAATGTTGATTTTTACCAGACTCTCTTAGGGCTTTGCAGAGAAACAGAACCAATAGGCTATCTAGAGAACTGAAGATATCTGCCTCTATCCAATGGACAGAAATAGATGGGAAAAGAAGGAAGAATAGAGGAGAGGGAGAGAGAGAGGGAAAAAAGAGGAGAAGAGCTAAGGGAGGAGGAATGAGAACTGCCTTCCAATCAGAGACAAGTATGCCCCACCCTCATATGCCATAGTTTAGATTTGGAATCCTCCCAGAGGCCCAAAGGCTTGGATCGGTCCTGTGGTGTTACTAAAAGGTGGTGGAGCCTTCTATCTTTTCCCTTCTATCTTTTGATTCTTTAACCACTCCTCCCTCACCCTGGTGGGCTGACTCCCCACGATCCCAAAAGCATCAAGAGTAGGGTCAATAGACTTTGGACTGAAGTTTCAAAACCATGAACCAATGCAGGACATTCTTTCAAAGATCTATAACTATTTTGTTATATACAGCATTCCCCGTGGAAGAAAGCTGGTCACACATTTACAGGAGACACAAAAAACATAATCCCCAAGTGCTCCAGCCAGCTCACCATAGCAGCCACAACTTCTTACAGGCTCATTCACACAGGCTCAAACTCAAATAAACAATAGCTCTCTGGCCCCCTGAATCCATCTTAAGGAACTCTTGCTACCCATGGACACTTCATAAACCTTTCCTCATCGCTGTTATTACTCCTAGAGATTGGCACCTCACTCTCTGCCCAGTACCTGCCTTCACTTCCATTTCTTTCCCCCCAGTGCTCTCTGCAATCCTAACACCAGGTCCTGGCAGTTGGAGTGAGAGGAGCTTTGTGAAAGGGTTGACCTATGCATGGCAGGATGTTTGCAGCATCAGTGTCTCTACTCACTGGATGGGGGAGTGCTCGCCTTTTGCTGTGACAATCACATATGTCTACAGACATTGTCAGATATATCCTGGCTGGCCAAATCATCCACAGTAGAACCAATGACTGAATGGAAACTCCAAAATGCAGTACTATCAGATGTTCCCAGAAAGTTCTTTTCTGTCTAGGACATGTTCGGAGAGGACGTATTGAGAGAGGACATATTGAGAGACAGAGAGAGACAGACACAGAGACACAGAGAGAGAGAGACAGACAGAGAGACAGACAGAGACAGAGACACAGAGACACAGAGAGAGAGACAGACAGAGAGACAGACAGAGACAGACAGACAGAGAGACAGACAGAGACAGAGACAGAGACATAGAGAGACACAGAAAGAGACAGAGAGAGAAGAGAAGGTATTAAAAGCATTCCCATACACCTGGTGTCTTCTCCAACAGTGCTTGCCTTCTGATTGATCTAAAGGTTTAGGTTCTGGCCAGAGTTCTCTGCCTGATCTATAGAGGGAGACAATAACTTCATGAGCAAGCCAAGCCAAGAGGAAATACAGAAAGAATCTGTCTTTTATTTTGATGGCAGGAAATGATAGTAACCTAACAGGGAGTTTTGCTTAAATTTTTTGTCTCCTTAATTGAATTTTCTCCTTTGCTTTCACAGTGGGGACTAAGCTAGCAGATGTTATTATTACACACTGCCTTTTGATGTTAAGGGAAGTTTAAGGCAACCAAGATAAATAAGAATGAGGGTCATCCTTTATTTACAGGTCAGGTATCTGTCAGTCACTGCAATATAAGGCAAAGATCCTGCAAGAAGCAAGAGTGTTTTCCGGTTACCATGATGCACACCAAGGAGTGCGTTCACAGAGTTTGTGACCGTACTCACAGAGAGTTTTACACAGCCAGTCTTGAAGTTTAGCTATTGGCCATCCAGGTAGCAGTTCAGGAAACAGGGGATGTAGAGAATTCAGGAATAGGGAACTTTTCTCTAAGGAAAAATTATTGTTTACACCCTTGTGAGAGAAGATGAGTAACAAAAATCCAGGAGCCATAAGACAATAATAGTATCTTAAGATATCAAAAGCCTTCAGAGCTTGAGGTTCCTTAGTTTATAGGATAAACATCCATAGACACTTCACTTCCTCCCTTGAAAAGCATGACAGTAGAACAAAGTGTGGGGCACATATAACAACAGTAAGGACTTATCAAGACGTTAATCTATGTGAAGATGTATCAGCTCTTATATCAAGGCGAGGTTAAGGTATATTAAATATAATTGACTCAAGAATAGTGTAATGGTTGGGCAACAACATAAATGTACCTTATGAGGCTAGGGAGATGGCTCTGTTGATAATGTGCTTGCTACTTAAACATGAAGCATGAAAATCTGAGTTTGGATTCCCAGGACCCATGTAAGAGGGCAGGCTTGGCAGTGTGCACCTACAATCTCAGCGCTGGGAAGGTAAAGACAGGATCATGGAGGCCTGCAGGGCAGCCAGTCTGACCAAATCAGGTTCAGTGGGAGAGTATTTCTCAAAAAGCAAAATGGTGGGAGATAGAAAAAGACGCACAACATTGACCTCTGCCCTCTATACACATATACACACACATGGATAATCGCATGGACTCACACACAAATGCTCTTCATGCCACAGGCCTACAGAATTAAAAATGAACAGGACTTTTTTTTTTCTTTTATTGTGAGGGATTGAATCCAGGGCCTTGTGTGTGCTAGGTACAAACTCTACCATTGAGACCTCCCAGCTTGTTTTTATTTTTATTTGGGGGCAGGGTCTCACTAAGTTTCCTAAGTTGGCCTTGAACTTACTGTGTACCCCTGCCTGACGTGAGATTCTTTAATTTGTTTTGTTTTTGTAATTTATAATTCTATAGTTCTTTTAAAAATACTTTAATTATTTGAAATTTTCATAAATATATTTTACTCACATTAATTCCCTTCCCCTCTTCTCCTAGACACACTCCTAAACGTTACCAACCAACCCAATTTTATGTCCTTTTTTTGTTTGTTTGTTTGGACAGGGTTTCTCTGTGTAGTCCTGGCTGTCCTGGAACTCACTTTTATTTCTCTGGCTGTGATCTCCACCCTGGAGCTTGGTTGACCTCCCAGGAGTCATACCTTAGAGCACACTCACTATCTTTCTCTCAACAGATATCAACTGTCAGCGGCTCTTCAGCTAGGATGAGACTCTGGGTCTACCTCTCCTCCATGCTGTGGTTTTATTTGGCTTGAACTAGTAGTGTAGGTCTTGAGCATGCTGTGGAAACTGCAGTGGGTTCACATGTGCAACTGCCCAGGAGTGTTCAGAAGACAGGTTTGTTGTAGTCATCCACTGCCTCTGGCTCTAACAATCTTTCCAGGCTCTCTTTTGATTCTTAGGGAGAAGAATGTGATATAGCTTTTCCACATAGGGTTGAGCACACTGTGGCCTCTTATTTTCTATATATTAACTAACTGTATATCTCTATATTAATTGCCATTTACTGCAAGAAGGAGCTTCTCCGATGCAAAGATATACTACTATATGGATGCAACAACCAGTCATTAGGAGTCAGTTTAATATTATAACCATTTAGCAGAATAATAGCAGTTGATTCTCCCATACTACTGTCTTGGCCACTATAAGGACAGTATGGGTTCCATCTTGTGAAGCAGGCCTTAGGTACAATCAGAAAGTGTTTGGTTGCTCTAACAACAGTTATACCACTGTTGCACAAGTGAGCATATCTTGCCAGGACAACCATTATTGCAGATCACGTTGTTTGTAGCTGGATTAGACTGCTGGTCACTTGTCTATGATAGCATTCATAGTACTTTCCAGAACTATGTCAGTAAGCCAGTAGGAATGACGCTTCTATGCCCAGGAATTATTTTATTATCTCTCTGCTTTAGCCTCCCCACTGTCTGGGATTATAGAAATTTATCATTCTGTCCAGATGTTTTGAATTTGTATCATCATTTTAAAACTTTAGTTTCTAAAAGAATTGAAGGCTTCACAATGCATTTCGGGGGGGGGGCAGAGATATGACCCAAATGGTTAAGATAAGAAATTAATGTGCTGAGCTCGGGGTGTATGTCAGTGAGAGAGCATTGCTTAGATGAGACTGAGTTTAATCCCCAGCACAAAACAAACAAACAAACAAACAAACAAACAAACAAACTGTGGTCAGAGCCCTTGTCAGTGAGGTATTGCAGTCCCAGAAAGACAAATGCAGTATATTTTAACTTACTGGAGGATATTAGCTGTTAAATCAATGATGACCAAAGTATAATCCATAGAATCACAGAGTTTAGGTACTGAGTAAGCTACTGGAGGGTACAGGCAGATCTTGTTAGGAAAGGGAAATAGAATATATAGTTATGAATGGAAGGAGGGGGCCTGGTATGGGAGGATCAAGGGCAGGAGGATGAGAGAGGGAATATGGGGAGAGACAGATAAAATTAAGGATTATTTAAAGGGTAGCATGGAAATATAATACAGTAGATGCTTCCTAAAATATACACATACACAAAGGCTATCTAAATGAAATAGCCAAGTAATGAGGGAGACAGAGTTCCAAGTGACTTTTTTTTCTACCAAATGAAGCTGCCAGTACCAGGATTGGATTATATCTAATTGAATTGTTGGCAAAAGAGGTCCCACGGGAACCCCCAAACATCACAGGCTCTTGCCAAGGATATAGGTTGCTCTCCACAAACTGACAAGTCCCTATTGCTGAAGACAATACCTATCTATACAGCAGATTGAACATGGAGAGGTCAAGCTGGAGCCTTCACCCTGCATGCTAGCATCTTTAATACAGTAAGGCACTCTGCATGCTACCAAAAGAGAAATGTAAACACCAATGAAGCCAGAAACTCTTAGGTCTACAATGGTGTCCTACTTACAAGATATACCAGGGCAATGGTTACACAAGGCTTGCGGAAATAACTAAACAGAATTTGATTTGACATAAAGCCCACTCCACGAGATGAAACCCATATCCTACACTGCATGGGGGAACAAAAACTAGACACTCCAGGTAGGGTAAAATCAAATATCACTTTCCTAAATAAAAGCAGCAATAAAATGATTCCTAATGACTATCTGCTACACTCAAAGATTAGTGCCTTGCTCAACTGTCCTCAGAGAAGCTTCCTCCTGCTTCCGGGATTTGTTCCCTTCTGCAGATGGGAAGAAATACAGAGACCCACTACTGGACCATGTGAAGGTAGTGAAAGACCTTGGGACACACAGCCCTAAATGAGAGGACTCTATTAAATCCCTTCCCACACAGCTCAAGGGACCCTGAGGAAGAGGAGGCAAAAGGAGTATAAGAGACAGAAAAGGTGGAGGGTACCGAGAAAACAAGGTCTTCTAAATCATGGACAAAGCTCATATGAACTCTCAGGGACTGGGGGACCAGGCTCAGGGCCTGCATGGGTCTGCACCAGGTCCTAGGCATATATATTACAGCCTCCAGTTTAGTGGTTTGGGGGATTCCTGAGTGTGTGAATGTGTCTCTGATTCTTATGTTCTTCTCCCTCTCATTGTCTTCCCCAACTCTGCTATGATGGCCTTGGTTTTATCTTATTATATTTTATTTTGTTTATTTTATTTATAACCCCTAGAAGCCTGTTCTAATGAGAGACAGAAAGGAAGTGGATCTGGATACAAGGGACGTGGGGAGGGACTGAGAGGAGGGGAGGGAGGGAAAACTGTAATCAGGATGTATTATATGAGAAACAAACCTATTTTTAAATAAAAAGCAAAAAAAATAAAACAAAACATCATGGCTTAAGGTAAAAGTAAGTAAATAAATAAACAAGTTGCTTAAAGGGTTAAAAAGGATCACCTTGATGGCTCTCTCTTGAGTCTTTATCAAAGCAACCAAGTGAGTAAAATGCCACTGGAATTTATTAAAAAAAAATCGTAAGTAACCATATTCTAGTAAAAAGAATGAGATGTCATGATTTTGGGTGGCTGGATTTTATTTTTAACTCTGACAATGAATTACGACTACAAACCCAGTGGTTTGATAATGGAACTTTCCCATACTCTAAGGCTGGCTCCTGATGAGTGTTGGCCAAGGGTTTCCACATGAGCAGTGAGGACTGACAGATGAATATGACCACTGTCTCAGTTGATAACAACGAACAGATTCTTTGTGGCACTGACTAAGCAAAGCCTCGGGATTCAGAGGCATGACGTCACAGCGGTCATAATAATCAGACCTTAGGGACAGACTCACAGGACCCCACACCACAGTCATGTTCCCAAGACCGCACTCGGTACACCGTCGAGTGTGCGGGTACATCTCAGAGTCATGTCAAGTGAGAAGGTTGCTCATGGTCACTTCCTGAACCTGGGCCCTGAGCTCTGTGTTCCCAATGAAATCTGGAAAAGAGTTGTAGAAGAGGCATAGATCATTGTCCAAGACATGCACTGTGTTTGGAAATGTACTTGATTTGTACAAATGTTGTATCTACCTGGTAATTGTTTTTCTATTTTAAAGACAAAACGGTTTGCATTAGAATTCTTCCTTTTTTTTTTTCTAAAGTTTTTTTGGTAATTTTTTTTTATCTTTTTTTATCTTTTTTTTTTAATACTTGAGAATCCTAATGTTCTTTTAATGATTTTAAAATACATTTGATCTGATTGAGGGCAAGTCGATTTATTCAAAGCCTGTCATTTCCATCACACACAGATCTCAAAGCACATTTTTCCAGCCAGGACAAGGGGGGCTCTGAGAATAAGCAGATGTCCCCGGCTCAGTGGGCACACAGACTTTGGGGCAGAGTTCTAAGATATCTGCCATCAGTCCTCCCCTGGGGAGCTTGGGGCAGCCAATTGGAGTCCCGTTCTCGGAATAAAGTAAGTTTTTTCTAAATCGTTTCCACAGGAGAAAACTAACCACACCAATTTTTGCCTCAGACATTCTAAGTTATCTCTCTAAGTCTGTGGAGGTTTTTTTCAAACCAGTTCCAAACAGTTTTGTCAAGTCAAAATGGTTCTCTTTCCAAGAGCAGAGACAGATTTGAATGGATAGGGTGTGAGGCAGTTTTCTGAGAGTTGTTTGGATTTCAGGAAGTGAGCAAGATAAGCCGAATGCCCCTTTCCTGTTCTGACTCTAAAGAGAAAAATAAAATAAAATAAAAAAGTCTCGTGCCTGCCCAAAGCTACTTAAAGACAACCCACCGACATTTCCTAAGTTCAAAAGAACAGAAAACCCAAGGAAAAGGGAAACTTACAACTAAAGGCTTAGGATGCAGCAGAGACATAGCAAAAGGCCCACACAGACCGTGACAAATGGGGACAAACACAGCTCCTGGGCGCCCTCCGTTTTGTGCCGTTTGTTTTTGTGTGGAGGCTGCGCAATTGGAGGAAACGGGGACAACTCCAGGTCTGTTCCACTCCCCTTCTGTCCCTCGCAGTTCAGTTAGGAACAGAACTCGTTTTGGATGGTTTCAGAGAAGTGTTATGAAGCAAAACAGATTGTATAGACCCAGGGTATACATCTGGTGTGTGTGTGTGTGTGTGTGTGTGTGTGTGTGTGTGTGTGTGTGTGTGTGTAAATCGAGCAAAGAAGTAGCAGAGCCACTTTCATTTAGGGCACACCAACATGTATAGAATTTCTTGGGCCTGGGTGTGAGCGCATTTCCCTTGTCAGTAGCGGTTCCGTACAGACCTCTTCCGGGTGTACGTACAGATCTCTTCCAGGTTTACGTACAGACCTCTTCTGGTTTACGTTCAGACCTCTTCCGATTCTCTAGTCTCAATCCAAACTGTTGGGCAAGAGAAGGGGAGCTGCACGCTGATCTCTCGGGAGTTAGACCTTGAGTGCAGAAACTCGGGCATCCCAGGTTCCAGTAAGTAACCACTCCGCACCCTCTAAATGGACACTGTGGCATGTAGCATATTCTGGGATATAATGATGCAGTCAGAAAACTTGGATTAAAGTTTGGGGACAGGAGTGGGAAGTGGGGGTTCCTGATGACTCCGCCAACACCATCTCCATGTGCTTCAAAGGGGATAGGATAGGGTTTTATTCTCATGCTCCCTGACCTCGGGCACATGCCGGGCAAAGCCACAGAACATCATGGGGTGTGAAACAGCAGTTTCTCACTGTCCTTGAAGGAGGAGCTAGCTGGAGTTAAAGAGTCTTCTTAATAACAATTTATAGGGGGGGGGGGGAACCCCTCAAAGCCCAGCTTTTTTCTTTTCATTGAATTCCACACAAACTGCAAAATCCACAAAGGGCAACGTTCCAGGGCTGAGAATACTGCTCAGAGAATACTGCTTGTGTTTGTAAGGTTCTGGGTTAAAAACAACCAACCAGCCCAACACCTTCCATTTCTCAAAAGAAAGCCTTCAGAGACTGCTGCATGCACGGTTGGACTGGATTTTATTCATCAAGCACTTAGGCCCTGGGATTCCCCCACACCACGCGCCCTGGTCTGTTCTGGGAAATCCATCTATTCTCAGTCAGCCAGTGAAGGGCATTGTCCAGGACAAACACCTGGCTAGCTCTAGTTGCAACTATTGACTATGCAGGGGACTGAGATCAATGAGACTAGTTTTCTCCTTAGTAAGCTCAAGGGTTATCCATTCTCCACAGCAGACATAAAGCCCAGACATAGAGTCCAGGGACTGTTCTCTGTCAGTCTAGGCTCGTAGACAATTGGTGGATACTGGGGGTTACATGATTTCCATCCATCACCTTACCAAGATCCTTATAGACCCGTCTCTGCTCTGTCAGCTGAGCAGTTTCCAGGAGACCCATGATGAGAATCAGTGAAGTTCTCTTTTAAACTGGCCCATCCCGGATAAATGTGGGAAAGGAGGAGTGTTTGTCTCTCACCATCGTTCATGAATCGATGCATGATCTAATTCAGAACATTCCATCCTCTCCCCAAGAGAATGGGAACAAGTTTCCTTATCTCTGCAGAGCCCAGGAATTTTATGGCACCTAACAGGCCTCTGACTTCAGTGCCTACAGAGGGGCTTTCAAGTTTCTCTGGCCTTTCTCTGGTCCTGCATCACCTCTAACCCTTAGCCTTCCCTCTATCTTGCAACAACAATGGCTGCGAGTCCTGACACATTTCTTCCTTCCCTCACCAACCCTGAAAGAGCAACCAGACTAATTCCTGATGTTAAAGAAACCTTTAGAGATCATCGTCCATTGAAGAGAGATTGGAGTGACATTGACTGAGATTCCCTTCTTGAATCAGTTTCAAATGTATCTTTCTTCCCATGTACCAGCTCATTTGAGATGGGAGACCAAAACTGCCCACCCAGCACCCAGAGAAGAGACTCCCTGGCTGACTTCCCAGAGGTTTCACCTATCTGAGTCCTTCCTAGTTATGGAAAGGAATCAGCACCTGCCAGTGCCCGTGGCCACTTGATCCCAGCCTCACAGCACCCTGTGGGTGGGGAGAAGACCAGAAAAGAGGAGCCAGCTGGTGAAGGCGCCAGGCTCTGCCTTTTTCCCTAGTCACTAAGCAATTCTCTCATCTCTGCAGGCACTTCACTGCTGAGATCCAGGGCGAAGGTATTTGAAGTCATGCCAGTAAAAGCTCTGGAAACAGGGATGGGAGCTTGTGCTGGAAGCCAGGACAGAGCCCCATGCTGATTCCCTATTCCTCTTATTTATTTGCATGATCTGAACTAATTTCTCAGCTGTAATCTACACCACCCACCACCTAGGAACTTCCCAGAAGTGTCCAGCAGGAGAGGGGTGGGAATGAGAAAGAATGTACCCCACTTTTAGGCAGTGTTCATGTAGCCTAAAGAGTATTCCCAGGCTGTCAGAGCTGACTCAAAATAAGAAAAATATGTTGGCAACAAATAACCAATAAAGGATCCCCTGATGTTTAAGAGGACAGACATGTGACTTTATTGGAGAAGTTAAAGTGAATGGCCATACAGGGGATTCAGTATTTACATACATTCTGGTCATTTTTCTTAGATATGTTTGTATCAGTTCTGATTCTTATTAGTTATTAGGGACGTATTGCTCAGTGATCAGGCACTTGCCCAGCATGTGCAATGCCCCATATTTCGTTGCCAATACTGAAAACCAAGCAAAGTTGCATTAGGAAACTTAAATGCATGTTGCTAAGTGGAAGATGTCAGTCTGAATATAGACACATTATGTAATTCCAAAAATGTCACCCTGGAAAAGGAAAAAATTGAAGAAAATAATGAAAAGTAAAAGTAAAGAATATATATATATATATATATATATATATATATATATATATATATGAGAAAGACAGAGAGGCTTAGGCAATTACTCAGAGTGAAACTACTCGGTGTGGTATTGTTGTGGTAGGCACATGCCGTTATGCATCTGTCTAAACCTGATCACCTACAACACCCAGAGTGAGTGCTTATATAAACTCTGGTGAACTTGGTGACAATGATATGTCTTTGTAGGCTCATCGGTTTTAACAAACCCACCATCAGGTGGGTGCTGATAAGGGGCATGACTAAATATGGGGGGGGAGGGGAATGCATGGGAAATCTTTAGACGTTCTGTTCAATATTTCTTTGATCCTAAGATTGCTCCTCATGGACTCTGAGGTTGGGGACATGAAGGTAGTGGTGTCCATGCAACATTGGAGTGTACTGACCACTGCTGAACTGTGCACTTAAGTACATTTTATAGTGTGCATTTCCCTGTAATTTAGTATTATCATTTATTTTGGTGATTGAATTTTGCATGTTCCCTCCAACTCTGTGGGTGCCTCCCTCTGGTCCTGGCTCTGGCCCTGCTCATCTGCCTGAGAATCAGAAGTTGCTGGGTGCTGTGGGAAAGAGCTACCCACATCTCTGAGAGTCGCTATCTATATTATATGCAGGCACCAGGATGTTTGGCTGTTAAAGACACAAAGCCTTATCACCAAAAACTTGTTAAATAAATATTATTTTACCTTAAAACATGTGTGAAGTATTCTCCCCTTTTTTTGTAGATTTAGAGAAATAAAACTATTCTTATATGTCTTGCTACATTCTATAGTATATACATCAAACATAGAATCAGAATAAATGAGAGAGCAGGACAAGGACAACGGGCACTGGTGTCCAAGGGACACTGGTTCTAGGATCATAGAAGCACACCAAAGTGCTCACATGCTCAAGTCCTGTATGCGACATAAAGAAATGTCTGCCTTGAACCCACCTGGAGCTTTTTTGGCACTGTAAATCTCATCTAGCTGATTTACAATACATAATAGCAGGAACATTAATCTTGTTATACTGGATTATTTAAGGATGAGAGCGATACGTCCTCACACTTTCAGTAGAAAGCTAAAATTTTTTTTTTGCATCGCTGGTTGGTCTAAGTGGAGGATGTAGGACCTGAAGGTTAGGAGGGCTAACAGTGCAGGGAGACAAAGCAACTAATGAGTATCTACTGTGGAGTGATGGATGGCTCAGCCTCACTAGCGCAAAGCAACATGTGTGCAGGACTGGATATCTGCAGCTCAGAGTCTACAGCATGGCAGGGTTGGGCTTTTGCTCAGAGTAAAAACTGAAGTGGAGATACAAGCTGTGCTGAGTTCTCCTCTGAAGGTCCTCGAGAAGTGTCTTCTCTCCATCTCCTGCCCACTGTGGGCAGAACCCAGTGCCCGAGGCTGTGGAACTGAAGGCCCCATTTCCCCACTAGTCTTTGACCACATTGCTCCTCTGTGGCCTCTCCTAGTTCCTCTGTGACACTGTGGCGAACTGCAGACAAGCTTCCAGTAGGAAAGCTTACCTGGGCTCGTAGTGGGAAGCCACGTTTACAATTGTGGGAGCACACAGCATAGGCCCCTCGCATCAAGCTGGGCTAGGCATCAGGGAGTTTCCGGGACTAGGGACTAGGGACTAGGGACTGGGGACCACTTTCAAAGGATCACCTCTAGTGACCTAATTGTATCCTTGGGGCCATACCTTCTCTAGGTTCCACAGTCTGCCCTAATAGCATGACCAGCTGGGAACAAGCCTTTAAAACCCCAACCTCTGGACGTATTTCAGATTCAAACCACGACTGCTCATCTCTTTTAATCCCTTCCTCGTGTCCTTCCTCTCTCTCTCTCTCTCTCTCTCTCTCTCTCTGTGTGTGTGTGTGTATGTGAATTGTATGATGTATGTATGTGTTTGCATGTGTGTAAGTGTAATTGCACAAGTGTAATGTGCACATGCATTTGTGCACATGCAAGAGTGGAGCCACGTGTCTTTCTGCTGTTACAGAACAATGAGGCAGAGCCTCTGCCTGATGCTGGTGCTCGCCATACTTTGGCTAGCCAGCTGGCTTGCTCTGAGGATTCACAACCTCTGCTTTCCATATGCTGAGGTTTTAGTCTGACCACCATGCCAACCAGCTCGTTACATGTTTTCTGGGGATTCAATCTCTAGTCCTTATGCTTTTGTGGCAACTACCTCTCCCTCTAAGGCATCTCCCGAGCCTTCACCCCGTCTAAGGATTAGAGGTGTTTTCCTTTGGCACCATCATCGTGGAGCCTCTTCGTTGAGGATCTCCTGAACCCAGATGCAAAGGATGCAGGTCATTCAGTCACGTGAACAGGTGATTTTTCTGTTCTAAGATGAATTGATCCTGAACTTTAATGACATCTATAAAAACTGTTCACATCAGTATTTAGTGTTGAGCTGAGTGGCAGGGCGGTGTATGTAGAGCATACTCACATCATTAGGGCCAGATTTCTGCCCGCCCTACTGTCCTGAGACATGTGTGAGGCTACTGGGTGAGGACCTTTGGCGTCTTCCTTGTCCTGTGCTTGCTCTTCCGCACATGGGTGGCATACTCGACTTCAGACAGCCACAGACAGCCCTGAAGCCACAATAGCTACACCTCCAAGGACCAGAAGGAGAGCTGTAGAGTGGAGTATGTCTCTCTTCCCAGGCAGTGTGAACTTGGGCCAAGACCACCAGCACAGGTGGTAATTGTGACAATTTTCTTTGAGATCAGATTACTGGCTGACCCCCTCCCCTCCCCTCCTGTCACACTCAACCCCCACCCTTCCTCAGATGGAAATGATTTGTGGGCCTTAAGTAAGTGTGCTCTAGAGGCAGAGCCCTTCCTAGGCACTTTCAAGTGCCATTTGGGCTTGACACCCTCACCCCTGACACACACACACACACAACACACACACACACACACACACGCAGAAAGAGAGAGAGAGAGAGAGAGAGAGAGAGAGAGAGAGAGAGAGAGAGAGAGAGAGAGACATCTTGGTGCTGCTGGCGATGATTGCTCTGAGATATAGCTCAGGGCCAATTATCTTTCTAATTGATGGTACAGAGAGAAAGGGAAATGTGTCGATTAACCAAAGTGTTTTGGGCTGGGAGCATTAACTAAAGTTTGCTTTTGTTCTCTGAGGAGAAAGGCTGGGCTAATTGTAAAAACACAGCAGAATAGTTTGTCTAAAATGCTGTGGATGATTAAAAAACCACTTCTAGGTTGTCCGTGCACTGAGCATCAACTTTTTACTTACTAGATGAAGTTCTTTCTGCCGCCTCCCTATCACGATCATGCCAATAAGGGGGTTTCTTCTACTTGACTCTGGAGTAGCTTTTTGTGGATGAAATTGTCCCCTGCTATGGAGTGAAAACTTCAGAAATGGGCCCCATGGTGGGCTCTGTGTGTTTCCCTATCTCTCCCCTTCAACAGAGAGCCCCCACACTGAGCCTACTGTAGGTGACCGGTGTCGGGATCTGCAGGGACAAATCTTACCACTTGAGATCTGCAAAGTCCTTGTAAAACTGTCATGTAAGAGACTGGCATGCCACACAGAGGACAAAGCATGCACTCCTGCCCCATTGCCCTGGGGAATGCAGGACCTTTGGAAATGAATCCTTGTGTCAGAGTCACTCTGTCATTTGTAGTACTTGTTAGAATCCCTCAAAATGCTATCCATACAACCTGTCACCAACAGTTGTTTGTATATGATGTAGTGCTGGGTTACAATTAGAGACTTTGTAGCATTCCTTTAGACATTTTATAAAGCGTCTTGGAAAATCTTCTTCATTTAGACTTAAGAATAGTGGCTTTATTCTCTCTCTCTCTCTCTCTCTCTCTCTCTCTCTCTCTGTGTGTGTGTGTGTGTGTGTGTGTGTGTGCATGTGTGCATGTGTGAAGTGCTAAGGACTCAGCTCAGAGCTTTGCATGTTCTAGGCAAATGCTTTATTACCAACCTTCACACTCAGCCCTGTGGATTTGCTTTTTAAATAGTCATTGTTCTCAGACTATTGTCAGCTAAAGAAGGCTACGGGCTCTGCTACTCTTTACACCACAGAGAGCAATCTTTGCTCTGAGATCTGATCAGATTTGGAGTAGTTGGGAAAAAATTACTATCTTTAGAGCTGGGGCATTATGGGACTTTTAAGGGCTGGAGACAATTGGGGCTTTAAGTAACTGAAGCTTGAACTTGGCCTTAAAATGGGTACCGATACTTCTGTTCTCTCTTCCCTCTCTCTTTTCTACCCGGATGCTGAGAGGGAAGCAGGCTGCTCTGCTACATTCTCTAACCACCGGTATTTTGCTCTGCCATGGACCCCAAAGTTACAGAAAAATAAAACTCTAAGCCAACACCCCCCACAAAAGAACTTTTTTTTCTCAAATTAATTAGTACAATAATGGAAAGCCAACTAACACAAGGGTCAGGTATTGGCACATCATTGTTAACTGAGCTCTGGAATTCACACCTTGGTTCCATTCTCCATGATGGAACTCTATAGACTTTGATAAATGTGTGTTGTCTTGTTCTCATAAACCACCTAAAAGCATAGGTTTACTGGAAATCTGCTGTGTTCATAGCCTCATCCCTCATGCCTCCCAACCCTTGGCACTCCTGACTTTTTTTTTTCTCTGCTTTTATACTTGTGTGTTTCCCAGAGGGTTTCACATTGGGGTCATATCGTGTGGAGCATTTTTGGATTCCCACCTTTCACCTAGTAACATGCTTTTGAGGTCTGGGGGGTAGTGTTTATACAGCAAATGCTGAGTATAATAAGAAAATGATTGTCTGTCACTTACGTAACTGTATTATTTTCCTTTCTGCTGATGAGATAAAATACCCTGACCAAAGCAACTTAAGGAAGAAAGGATTTATTGTGGCTCACAGTTCCCCTGGGGGCACAGTCCATCATGATGGGGAAGATACAGCAGCAGAAATGTTAGGCAGGGAGGGCAGTCAGGAAGCTGGCTGATCAAGTTTCATCTGTACTCAGGAAGGAGAGAGAGAGAGAGAGAGAGAGAGAGAGAGAGAGAGAGAGAGAGAGAGCAGGAAGTGGGGACAGGCTATCTAACCTCAAAACCTGCCTCCAGTGATACTTTCTCTATCAAAGTACCATTTCCTAAAGGTTCCATGACTTTTCCAGTTAGGGACCAAGTGTTCAAACATAGGAGCCTCTAGGGAGTGTTTTATATTCCAATAACAACAGTGACCAAATGAATCCCACACATGTACTTTCATTATTTGAGACAAACATCGCCATTTGTAACAAATGGCTGATTTTCTTCATATTTCAGTAATCTTGGTTATATGTGTGCCATGTGCATGCTACATTTGTCTGTAAGTGGTCAAGCCAGGAACTTTCCTAGAAATAGGAAAATTTAGTTTCGTGAGCATTACCAGGGCACTCTCATAAGCTTTCAGCATTTGGTTATTTCTTCAACAGGTGGAGCATTTAACATCCATTTCCTCCTCTTTGTGGCAGAAGAGAAGGAAGTTTATAAGGGGAAGAAATGAAAGTTTACAGTGTCACCTATCAGCAGGTGGCAGTGTTGGGCTTGGGACCCAAGTTAGTCTTTGATCAGAGTCTATGGACTTAACCACTTAGCCTCTTATCGATGGTGTCTAAGAAATATTACTCTGCATGCCTTCAAATGGAGCCAAGGAATTCCCTCAGCATGGGTCAGTCTTCAGTCCACTGTGGGAGTCTTGCAAACCCCACCATACGTCAGGTAATAGTCCCCCTACCCTTTGATAGACCGTTTTGCTCCCAGGTTCTGTGACTGGCACATTTTTTGCTGCATGAGATACACAGTGATATGAACAATCTGGAAAGAGCAAAGCATGAGATGTCCTCAGGATTTCAGTTCCAGTTTAAAATGCCTGAGGTGGCTGTGTCCTTGGTTACCTTTAAACTCCTTGACTGCCCGCATTTTCCAGGATTGTACAGAGTACAATACCTTTTAAATGTCAAGTGTCCTCAAATTGAACCTTATCCTTTGCAAGTGCTGCTTGTTTAACAGGTATTTCTGTGTACAATGGTTCTGCCCCAAGCTAAAGCCAAGAGACCTCTACGCATTTGTTTTTCTGTTTTGTTTTGTTTTAATCAAACATGTGTTGATCCCATCCTTGTATCAAATAAGAAAAGATGAACATTGGTAATCAAATAACAGTAATCAAAGGCTCCAAGTGCTATAGTAGAAGTCACCATGGGTGCAAGAAAGCAACACAGTAGGGATTTATAAATTCTGCCTCTAGGTCATGGAAGGATGTACCCAGGAGATAATGCTTGGACTGATACTCAACAGGTACCGTAGGATGAATGAATGAAGAATGGTGGAGAATAGCTGGTCCTTCACATCTCTAGGTCTGCACCAATGTGAATGGAAAATAGTCCCCAGGCAGACATTGCCTCTATGTTGAACATGTACAGACCTTTCCTTACACAATGAGGTAGAATTAATCACACAGTGCTCACAATGTGTTAGTTATTACAAGTCATCCAGAGATGATTGAAAAGATATAGGAATATATGGAGGGTTACATGCAGACACCGTTGCAGTTTTTGTATGGGATGAGCACATCTGGATATTTTGAATGCTGAAGCAATTTCTGCATCCCTTGAAAACACAGAGCAACAGCTGTACATGTAATGTGTATGTTTGGGGAGGGGGTTGAAATCCTGGCACATTTCTGTGAGTATGATACTTTTGGCATGCTTGCGCCTATGATTTGACAGGAAGATGGGGATGTGGTTGGTTAGGGAGTGGGGCAAGGATGGAGAGGGCCTAGCCATTAGACGTGAACTTGAGAAAGCCCAGTACTGTATATGCAAACATTAACTTTCATCTGGAATGTTTTCTACATTTAAAAAATACTCCTTCTCAATTCCCATTACTGTCCTGACACCACCGACAGTTCTTCAGTGACGTGGTGTTTACATCATCACATTTCGTTGCTGTTGTTTTGACCACGTTCTCTAAAAAGTGTTATTTTTCCCCTTTTAGATGCAGGAAGTGAAGTTTAGAAGGAAAGGAACCTAGCTTTGAAAACAAATTCAGAGCCCAGGAAAGTCTGACATGAGTCACTGGTCCCAGGCACATCCTGGCTCTGCCACTAACTACAGTGTGGCTCCAGCCAGTCACCTGAGCCTTCTGGGCCCAGCCACTCCAGGCAGAAAATAGCAAGTTGGGACAGATTGCCGCTTGTCTCCCTTCCAGATCTTTCACGGAAGGGCGGCTTTACCACACTTACTGACCTATACCCTAGCTACTCTTGAGGACAGACTGCCGTTTTGTTTCTGGATAGGGTTTTGTTGTGGAACAGCCTTCCACCTAACTCAGCTGGAGTCTATTAGTGTAAAACCAACTCCCCAGTCCCAGGCATCTTAGCTACCGAAGGGAAACCACACTGGTGCGGTTAAATCCCAGTGGCTCCCAATGGCAAGTCTGCTCCATGAAGGTTAAGGGCATGCAGCACGAAGCTGACGTGTTCCAATTGATCTTAAGTAAAATTGCTCTTTTTCTGTGTGTGTGCAGGTCAAAATAGCATCTCATTCAATACACAGAAGGGTATGCAATAATACTTGTATTATTACAGGAGGTATGTACAGGTAACACAAATAACTCTAGATCTGCCCAGAGGGTTTTAAAGAGCAGCAGAATGGTTGTCACAGAGTTTATAAACTGATGAATGCTCTCTCTCTCACTCTCTCTCTCTCTCTCTCTCTCTCTCTCTCTCTCACACACACACACACACACACACACACACCACAGCATACACACATTTCTTTTTCTCAGTACCTTTAGTTTCTAAGCATCAGTAAGAAGCATCCTATGAAATTGTTTCTTACAGATACCCTAAAACATCAAGAGTCTGATGTCCAAGTTTATTTGCTACACAGTCTGAAGGGAGACAAGCTTCGGCCACAACGAAGAGCTTTCTATAGTTCTTTGGAACACAATGCTCAGTGAATGTGGGGTAGGAGTGAGGAGACTTTAAACCTTTAAAAACGTTCTAACATGTGTGTGCATGTGTGTTTGCATGTGTATGTGTGTGTGTATGTGTGTGTGCATGTGTATGTGTGTGCATGCACGCACACACTTTTAGGAGTCAGAGGACAACTTGGAGTCAGTTCTCTCCTTCCACTGGGTGGACAGCAGGAATTGAAATGAGGTCATCAGGTTTGGCAGGAAGTGCTCTCAATCTGCCAAGCCATCATATGCCTACTGCCTCTTCTTTTATACAGAGGCAAAAACTAAGGAATTGACAGAGACTTTGCCTATTCTCAAGTATTTTCTTGTAAGAAAAAGACTTAATAGTATTTTTGTACTAGTTGAGCGATAATGACCCCCATGGCCTCATATATTTCAATGCTTGGTTTCCAGTTGGTGGACTATTTAGGATAGATTAGGAGATGTGGTCTTATTGGAGGAGGTGTGTTGGGGGGGGTTAGAGACTTTAAAAAGAAAATACCACGCCCAGTCTCTCTCTCTCTCTCTCTCTCTCTCTCTCTCTCTCTCTCTCTCTCTCTGCCAAGTGATTATAGATCAGCTGTAAATGCTCAGCTACTGCTGTGCTCTTCCTGCCTGCCTGCTTCCATGTTCCCTGCAGTGATAGGTATGTACTCACCCTCTGAAGCTATAAGCAAGGTCCCAATTAAATGATTTCTTTTATAAGTGCTCTTGGTCCTGGTGTCTCATCACAGCAGCAGAAAAGTAACTAGGGAAATTTCTGTAATTAAAATATACTATAAAATAAATCCCAAAGTGTTTTTTCAGACAAAGGATTTTTAATTACATTTTAAAATTATTTCTGAAACATCATCTCTGGAGATAGTATGTGGGGTCTATATTAATACACAGTAGAGGACTGGACATGTAGCTCAGGGACAGATGACTTCTTAGCACACATGTGCTAAGAACTCTGGGCTCCAGCCTCAGCATAGAAAATCAGAGCAAAATGAAATGAGAACTCCAGCTAAAACACTCTCAGAAACTTTTTACATATACAAAATTTATACATTTATAAGTATTTTACATATAAGTATATAAAATAGGTACATAAACCAAACTTTAACTGGTAGTAAATCACAAAAAGTATTTAAAGTAGTTATTTGGGGCTGTCAAGATGATTTCATGCCTAAAAGTATTTGTCATACAGATCTAATGACCGTATGACAAATTCAACTCCCAGAACTGACTGCACAAAGTTGACCTCTGATCTCCCTATGCATACCATGGTACATGGGCCCCCTAATAGCACTACTATAACTAATAATAAATAACTAATAATAATAATAACAAATTTAAATAGTTTGGGGTATACATATAATTTTATACACTTAAAGATGATAGTCAATTTGTATAGTAATGAGGTAGATTGCTTATTTATAGCCACATAAAGAATTAAATCTGGGCTGATATTTGATATTATAAGACACAGATCATCTTCAGCTTTTTTCAAAGTTGATCAATATTTTGATTTTGCAATTGTTAATACTGAGAAATCTCTTTGAATAAATACATAGTATGAAATAGCAGAAGTAAATATAGGGCCACTTTTAAATTGTTGAAGGTTTTGTCTTAATCTCATGACAAAATCATCAAGTTTTTTTTTTATAGAAACTCAACAATTCAAACAGCAAGTTTTAAAGCTATCCTAACACAGTAATACTATTGTTAAAAAAAAAAAAAAAGAAAGAAAGAAAATTCTTGCCAACTAAATGTAGATTCCACCCACACCATCCCTGCCACAGTCCAGTGTTATCTTCTGTGGTGTGTAAGAAGCTCTTTATTATGACAAACTTCTTCCTACAGTGTGTGATGTGAATGAGCCTGGATGTCTGAAGCTCGGCACTCAGAGTATATATAAGAACTAATATTTCAGGGGCTGGAGAGATGGCTCAGTCTGTTTAGTGTTTGCCATAAAAAAACGTGAAAACTGGGGTTCAAACCCAAACCCCCACAAGAAAAGTGCTGAGCATGGCAGTGTATGAGTGTGATCCCAGGCCAGGCAGGGCGATAGATCACTGAGTTTCTCTCTATAACTCTCCCACCTCAATCAGTAAGCTTCAGATACTCTTGGGGACCCTGTCTTGAAAAGTCAAGGTGGATAGTTTCTGAGGAGCAATATCCAATGTTAACTTATAGCCTATATGCACATATCCTCCTACACACATACACACATTCACAAACATACACTCTCACATATGCATACACACACACACTTGTGAATAAACATGTGCACATACCAGCACATGCACACATACAAATACAAAAGAAATAATAATCCTGTTGTAATACGATACACTATTGAACTTTTCACTTCTTGAAATGTTATAAAATGACATTTTATAACATGGTCAAATTAATTGGATACTTTCGAGGTGAAGAATAGTGTTAGGAAATTATTCAGCATCTGTTTTGCATAATTAAAGCACCATGATTTTGTAAGAGTAGAACTCTATATGTATAGTAAAAGCACCACAATCCATAATGTACAATAGTCTTTAATCATAGCCAAGGTGCTTCACACAGCCTTGACTGGCAATGCTGGTGAGTTCCCATGAGCAGAGCAGTGTGCTCACGCTATATGTTAAGATTCAAGGCTGCAGTGATGTGGCATGATGTAACACAGGCAAATGGTGCAGAATCAAACACCTTTGATTGATTTTTGAATTAATTATTGGTCCTGGGCTCAGAAGCCTTACTGTTGCTAAGATTTTGCCCCTCCTCCCATTCAGTTATGGGACTTTCCCCAACATGGCGTTGTAACCCACAGTTTAAGAAGTGTGGAACTATCATCACAGTAGATGTCTTTGGGAGTTGTAACAGTTTAAACCCACAGGCCTTGAATGCTTGGCCCTCAGCTCTCAAGGTGTTACTTTGAAGCCTATGGAACCTTCAGGGGATGGGCTTGGGAAGCAAAAGCTCACAGTGCGTAGGTCTTTTCTGGTTATCCACTCCTCTGGTTCTGTCCTGGACTCTCTGTCTCTAGCCCATCTCATTTCTTTTCTGCTGCAATGGCCTGAAATGAAAGTTCCAAAACACGGACCAGAGTAACCTCTTCCTTCCCCTGTTGTTAGGTATTTTGTTACAGTGATGGGGACACAAGGAAGAACCATCAGCTTCTAACTCTTTTTCTTGACTTCCATGAGTCTGCTGTGTTACTGTATGTATGTGTGTGTGTATATATATATATATATATATATATATATATATATATATATATATGCATATATGAGCCTTAAGTGTTTTCATAAAATGTTTGCTTCCTGAAATCGTAAATCAGTAGTTATGACATTGCTAAATATCATAGGCCCTCCTGTGGCCTCAGGGGCTGTCTCATTCTGATTTGGGCTTTGAATTTTGATGAAGTAGATCTATGCTGGATGCCAACTGTTGTATGGGCAATCCCCTATCTGTAGCATTTAGGACACATGTGTGCATGAGTATGTGTGTGTTTGTGTGTGTGTGTGTGTGTATGTTTGTGTTTGTGTGTATGTGTGTGTGTGTTCTGATGGGTTATACATATCACTGTACTCATGTAGATGTTAGAGGATAACTTTGTGAAGTCAGGTCTCTCCTTCCATCTTTATTGTGTTCCAGGAATCAAGCTCAGACCGCGGGCTTTGCACAGCAAGTGCATTTACCTGTTGAGCCATCTTTCTGGCCCCCTTCTCAGTTTTATGGATAATTTATAATTCTGTATTTAAAAATACTACCAAAAATAAGCCTATATTTGACCTCAGTATCTCACCAAATGGTCTCTTATCCAGGTTTCCAGTCTCATATAAGTTCAAACAAAACTTTTCTAAGATAATATATTCCTGTGCCATCTGAAGAAAATTGTCTTTAACACTGTTGTTAAAGCCAGGTAGGTTTTAGTCGGTTAAATGTGGCTGATATTAAATAGAAATATTCAGAAATATACAAGTCAAATGTCTTAATTTTTGTGTGATCCTTTAGTGAGCTATTAGCCAGCTCAGTTTTCAGATCATACACCATGGTGTTCCAGAGCTATGTTAAAGTAACATTATCTTACTTAGGCGTGTCCTTGAAGTATAAGAGTGATGAGCTTGCATATAACAAAGAGAAGGTAGGATGTGTTCCTTTTGAGTGAAAATTGGATAGTTTATGGTAGGTTTGTATAAATAAGAACAAACATTGCACATAATTTGATACAGTCTGTCTCTGTACTGGCATCTCTGGAGGTCTTGGACCAAGTCCTCAGGGCTAAGGGTGAATACACTTACTTTCCTCTGTGGTCTCCCATAAGTCTGGTTTTTACTCCCCTGCCTCACCCCCTGCACACATCTTGACCATTAGAGCTGCTTAAAAATGGGAATAGTAGTGCCTCATGTTGCTCCAGATTTCCCATGTCATGCTTTGTCTACCATCAATACTTCAAACTGTAGATCGACAACTCCTAAGGAAAAGTGCATGGTGATACGGTATTCGCTCACCACTGTACCAGCGCCTGTTATAGTGAAGGCTCATGACACAGCTGCTGAATCAATGACTGACTATTATGGTGATGCAGGGTGCTGCTGGTCATGGGGAAATAAAAGGGGTGGGAGAGATGACCAGCGTCCAGCCATAGCTCAGAGAGACCAGGCTGGTGGATGCGGGGGACTGCCGCACACTCTCTACGATGCTGCCGCTGCCGGGTGGACATCTGGCTGTGGGAAGCCACGGAACCGGAGTCTGTGGGGCTGGAGAGGGAGCAGTCTGGGGTCCCTGGGCTTCATGGAGTCTAGGGAGGACAGTTTCTAACTCTTGGGCATCTCAGGACGTTGCTGGACACTGCAGAAGAGCTGAGAATGAAGTGGGGCCCCCAGGGGCTGCTCAGTCAGCCCTGGGGCTGAAGGGAGAAGGTGCTGGGTGGTTCCCACACAGGCCAGAGTCTTTGGTCTGGTCTGGTGGCTGGAAACTCTGGGAGGCCTTCCCACAGGAGATTAGATGAGGCTCTTTAGGGAAGGCCTATTCCATTGCTCTAGCACAGTGGGTCTTGATGAACAGAGATGGCCCATGGTTTTAGAGCTTTATTGTAGAAAAGCAGAGAAAGAGAGAGAAGAGTAAAGAGGTAGAGGGTAGCCATGGCCTCCTGGAGAGAGGGGAGAAGGGAGGGGGAGAGAGGGAGCAAAAGGGCTAGAGAAAGCAAGAGAAGCAAGAGAGAGGAGGGGCCAAGCAGCCCCTTTTATAGTGGGCTGGGCTACCTTGCTGTTGCCAGGTAACTCTGGGGAGGACCATATGTAGTTATTGCCAGGTAACTGTGGGGGTGGAATCTGTACAGCCTAGGTGACTGATGGTCACAGAATTAGGGAGCTGGGTTCTTGTGTCAGGAGCCTATATGTCTGGGAGCATGGCAAATGGACCTTCTATCCCTTGCAGATTAATCTGCTGGGTTTCCAGGGTTTGAACCTAGCTTGACCAGAAAGCTGGCTGCCTTTCAAGGTCCCACATAGTGATTTGAATACGTTTGGCTCACAGAGAGTGGTATTGTTAGGAGGTGTGGCCTTGCTGGAGGAAAAGTGTGTCACTGTGGGGGTGGGCTTTGAAGCTCTACCCAGTGCAGAAGAGAGCTTTCTTTTAGCTGCCTGAAGATGTCAGTCTTTTCTTCCAGCACCATGTCTGCCTAGATGCTGCCAGGCTTCCTGCTTTGATGATAATAGACTGAACCTCTGAACCTGTAAACCAGGCTCAATTAAATGTTGTCCTTTATAAGAGTTGCCATGGTTATGGTGTCTCCTCACAGCAGAGAAACCCCAAGACAACTAGGAACAATGGGTACCATGCAAAGCACACACACACACACACACACACACACACACACACACACACACACACACAAAGAGACAATCAGGGCACATAATTGTGTGATGAGTGTTGGGTTCTAAGTTGATATGCACAGGATGCCGAAGCAATTGTATTCCATCAAAAACTTAGCTCAACAAATTACCACCATATTATAACCCAAAAGATTAACTGTCCATGACACCATACTGATACAAATGATTGAATAAATAAATCATAAAAAAGACAAACCTTTTGTACAGTAAATTCCAAGTAATTTGTACAGATACTCTGTCCTCAAGGAAGGGGATCCTAACTCTCCACAATAAATTTGGGTTCAGATAGCACACAATCTACTTCTAAAAGTACAGAAACTGGGATGGGGAGGGGAAGAGTAATAACTTTTCCTCAAGGTAGATATATTTGCAGAATAATTTATTTTAAAAGTTATTTGGGACTAAAGGGTATGTCTANTGTGTGCATGTGGGGAGTTGATTCTTTCTTTTGGTAACAAATAAGGAAGATTTCCCCAACTTGGAAGAATCTCTGTAACACCTGTAAAATGTTTTACTAATCATTCAAATAAAATAACAATGATATATTTAAATGTTTTCTCTGCATAAACCAATATTTATCACCCTGGCAAAATATGAAATTTTCTCACTAAAGAATATTGACACACAAAACCAGTTGATTCATAACTAACGAATATAATTTCAATACAATATTTTGGTCCAAAGATATTAAAATTCATTAAAGCTTTACTGAAAACATACAGGGAGGACCTTCGACTTAGAGTCATTCAACCTTGGTGTCAAGTAATAAGCTGGGCTGAGAATTTTGAATCTGAGTCTTTACAAATAGGGTTAGTGATACGTAATCAATCCTCCCTTCCAGTGAACCACACCCTCCAATCAGTCCCATAATCCCTAGCAGAAGCCACTCCCACACACACTTCTTCATCACTGGGCCAGGATGTTCAGTGGGCAAGATATCGTAAGTGCGTTTTCAGTTTATGATATGTCAGTGCACGATGAGTTTCTTGTATAACCCCCACTGCAAGACAAGGAGCGTCTATATTGCCTTACTGGACTATCCCCAGCAACTCTGCACCAAGTTGTCTTGGTTAAGCAGTGTCAGAGGGAGCCTCCATCCCAGAACTCTACACACATCTCTCAACAGCAAGGGTCCTAGTCTCTGGACACCAGAAAGGGAAAGTTAGGGAGGGACTCTTATGTTGAATCCTACCACATCTGCCTTAGCCAAGCTTTCAACTTGCATCTGGGAACCTCAGAGAAGCCCAAGTGACCTTAACCATTGAGGCTTAGTGGACCAGCATTCTGGTCCCCAAGGAGAGAGGTTACAAGGTTAACATTTTGAATGATTTTCTGTTGTTAAAAATGTGTGGTTTATCACAACCCTGAAAAATGCCAATGAGCGGGATTATCCCATTTTTCCTCTCCTGTGTGCCTTCAATTAGCTGAATGAAAGCAAACCCATGGCTTTGGAACATGAACTGGCCAGAGCAAAGTGACGCACACTTCAGCGAGATGAAAGAGTGGAACCCAGAAGCCTAATTAAAAGCAACTGAGAGGCTAGTATTCGATCCAGAGTTTACTCACCTGAAAAAATAAACGGAGAGCCCTGGCGAGGCTGTGCTGGAGGATTGTGGGAGAGGGGCTGAGAGGTTCGTGAGGTCAGGGGAAGGCCTGGCTTGGAAGACACAGAGCCTTACTATTCCTTTACTCAGAGTCAGAGGAAGGTCAGCCAGAGCTTTAGCTAGGACTGTCCTGGGACTTCAAGACAGTCACCATGGCCGGGCAGTGGTGGCACATGCCTTTAATCCCAGCACAAGGGAGGCAGAGGCAGGGGGATTTCTGAGTTCGAGGCAGGCCTGGACTACAAAGTGAGTTCCAGGACAGCCAGGGCTACACAGAGAAACCCTGTCTCGAAAAAAAAAATGACAGTCACCATGAATGAGAGAAGAGACCTATGCCTCACGTGACAAGGATGACATTTGTCTGTCTTCCAATGCTTTGCATTCTATAATATATTGAAAAGTATACAGTGAGTGAAACAGCACTTCTTCCCTATTTTCCAAGTTTCCTTTTCACTCCATGGCCCCCTTTCCCCTTTGCTCCCCAGAACACATCACCTGTCTTCTATTCAGAGCAGTTTTGTATATTCAGCATATGGACTGTTTTTGATGGCACGAGTCATCAAGGGCTAACTGAAAGAATTAGCCTCCTTTACCAAAAGGGAAATTCTCTTGGTCTTGAGATAAATCAAGGCACAAGGTCAGTCAAGAGAGGAAAGAAATAAATGAGTCCCTCTTTCACACACTGCATATTTCTAACCTACAAATCAGCTCTCTAAGTGGAATGCAGGCAAATAAAAAACAGTTCTGTGATCCTTCTAAAAGGAACTGCCATCTTGTCCAAGATTTTATTTGGAGTCAAGACAAACAATTTAACCTAATTCTTTTGGCCCTTAACTCTGGGGTGGGGGGGAGGCAGGGAGCCTTCATTCTTTTCCTTTCCAAGTTTGATATTCATTACCTCGGGTAGGGTGGGAGGTAGGGAACGTGGAAAGATGTATGTGGTGTCTCTGAACAAATGCATTGCTTTCATTACTACAAATAACTGAAATGACATTCCCTCTCTTGGAACAGCCTGCTCAGGAAGCAGACATCAGATTCTTCCAACTCTGCAGGGTCTCAGATCTCTCTTCTCAACCTCGGGCTTGCTCAAAAAGACCTCTCTCTTACCGAGGCTATTGACACTAGGATGGGGCTTCCATTGCATGCTACAGAGGGGACTTTAGAAGCGACAGATGGCTTAGAGGAGCTCACCCTGGCCTTACTACTGTCTTTGAAGAACTTTTAGAACAACAGGTCAGATACCTCCCTCTTAGCTGGGGAGGTTTCGGGGGAGATAATGAGGCTGTGACCTTTACCTGAAAGCAGTTCACTTTACAGAGACATGCTTATGGGAACCCAACAGCACACACTCCTGCTCCTAGAGTTCTGTTCCCTCAGCTTTCCTAATGATGGTGCTTCTGTACTGGACCCAACAGACCAAACCAATAAGGAGATGTTTGTACTTGAATGAAACAAATTCCTGCAGGAGTGTTTTTGGCAGTTTCAGCAACTGAGATTTAGTCAATTATAAGGACTGGCTGATTCGAATAAGGTTGTGGCATTGCAACCAATTAAACTGTCTTTTTGTCCCAATTCCATTTTTTTTTCTTTCTATAAATACTGCCTGACCACAAAGCAAGCCAGAATGTTCTTGTTCTGACAGATGCTCAATTCAAGCATCTTTTGCAGGTTGAGGGAGGGGAGGAAGGGGAGAGGAGGATCTTGGTTTTGTTTCATTTTTCTCAAACTCAGTTAAATTTGCATCTCTCTAAGGTCTTTCCCTTTGATTCTTTCCTGCCCTCCTTTCCCACCCTCCTTCCTTTTCTTTCTTTCTGTCTTTCCTGGCCCATTGCTATGGAGTAGATAGGTGCCTGGCTAAGCTAAAGGCTTGGCTTCTAGGATGGTGCTGCTGGTAGAATGTGGAACATTTAGGAGATATGCCCTTGAGGGTATGGGACCCTTTTACTTTCTCCTTTGCTTTCTGGTCATGAAGTGAGCAGTTTTGCCCTGACATGCACTCTCTCTATAATGTGCGTACCACAGGTCCACAGCAATGAGCCAGATCTATTGTGGACTAGAGCCTCAAATTAACCTTTCATCTTTGTAAGTAGATTGTAAGTAGATTGTCTCAGGTACTTCATCATAGTGATGGAAACTGACTAATGCAAATTATTTCCTATCAAGGAACTCATGTAAAGATCATCTTCCTCTGCCCAGGATGCCTGCTTTCCATGATGGCTGTTCTTCATTTTAAACTTCTCACAGGCTGAGATTTAATCTATCATGTTTCTCAGTTGGGCCAGCACTGATTTATTTTATTTGATTTATTTTTTTTTCTTTTTTTTTCCTTTTATCCCCCATTCCCCAGCTATTTCCCCATCCATTCCTATGGGCACAATGTAAGACATTTTATTGAGTCTTTAAGAATTAACTGCAAGCTTGTTCAACCACTCTGGAAATCAGTCTGGCGGTACCTCAGAAAATTGAACATAGTACTACCGGAAGATCCAGCAATACCTCTACTTGGCATATATCCAGAAGAGTTTCCATCTGGTTATAAGGACACATGTTCCACTATGTTCATAGCAGCCTTATTCATAATAGCCAGAAACTGGAAAGAACCCAGATG
>CACVCL010034480.1:0-40298 GCA_902729485.2 Mus minutoides
TAGAGTGCTTGCCTAGAGTGTATGAAGACTTGACCCCAGGACTGCATAAACCAGGTGTGTCCATAAGTAATTGTAATACCTGTACTTGGGTGGTGGAGGCAGAAATTTAATGTCATTCTCTTCTATACAGCAAGTCTGAAGCTAGCCTGGGAGTCATGAGACCCTACTGATAAATAGATGAGAGATAGATAGATAGATAGATAGATAGATAGATAGATAGATAGATAGATAGAAGTTTAGACTGACAGTTTATACTCTACAAAGGAAGGCTGTGTTTTGGCTATAGGGCTTCATGGCTCAGATGGAAAAAGGCAGAACAAGTTAGAGAATAACCAAGAGGTTCCAACTCTGAGGGGGTGGGGAGAAAGAGGGAGAGAGAAAAAAGAAAGAGGAAGGGAGAGAGAAAGAGAAAAAAAGAGAAAGCCAGGATAGGTTCAGGTTTTGATACTAACCATCCTTTCTAGGAACTCCCTCCTAGGGACCAGTGTTGCTTAAGAAGATCTCCTGATTCCAGGACATCCCCTACCAGGCCCCATCTTCTAACATCACCACCCTCAGGACCAAGTCATAACGGACTCCCAGGGACACCTCAACCATATTCCAGTGTATCAAAATGCTATAAGAAAAAACCAACCAACCAACCAACCAACCAACCAACCAACCAACCAACCCTAGGTTGGGTGGTTGAAAGAGAACTTCAGTTCTCATCCTTCAAAAACAAGGTGTCAACAGAGTTGGTTTCTTCTGAGACCTGTCTCCTTGACTTGCTGACGGTCACCTTCTTACACGTGGGGGTAGTGGCTGGGTACTGTTGAGCTAGACAGCAGACACTATGCACCTGGGGTGGAGAAATGACTGAATCTGACTCTCCCGTGGGCATCCATCACACTGGATTTCCACATAGCTCTACCTGCCTGCCTTTAGCTGTATTGCCTTTAGCTGCATCTGATGTTTTCTAAATCAGCATTCTTAAGGTTGGCCTCTCCTGAGAGGAGAGTGCATCTAGGGTGGACCTGGGAGGAGGTTAGAGTGTGAGTAGCAGCCTGGGTGGGTCTTGACTTTTAGCCTTCCTCCCTGTTCCTGTCATCACATCCAGGCCTCCCTCTATGGAGAATTCTAACTCTGCAGTACATAATCTTAGCTCTTTTCTATTTCCTTATTCCTTTTTCTCTCTTTTTCTGAGACAGGATTTCTCTATGTAGCCTTGTCTGTCCTGGAGCTCACTCTGTACACCTAACTGGCCTCAAACTCAGAGATCTGCCTGCCTCTAGAGTACTGGGATTAATGGAGTGTGCCACCACTGCCTGGCATAATCTTATTGTAGGCCCTTGCCAGAGAGGAGAAACCAAGATTCTGAGTTTGTCTCTTATCTGTGCTTTCTCCCTCTTTCTAGTCTACACTGACATACATTTCCTATTGATTGGAACTCCCTCCCCTGGTTGCTTTTGTGTGTGTATAGAACCTTTTTATTCCTCCACCCTGATTCCAATGTGATCTAAGGATTGAGCAGAGTTCATTGTCTGCAGGGCTATCTGGGACTCAACTTCCCTGTAAGCTTTAGTCTTGTCATCTGCAATAAGGGGCAATTGTAGCATCTACCTGATCGTATATGTTAGTTAAGTGAGAGAATGTATGCAGTGCTTAGAATGGTATCTAGCAAACACACCCATAAATACAAGGATCACGGACAAGCAAAATGACTTAGTCCAGGGGCCCTTCGAATTTGCTGGATCTACTGTAGTTGCTTCTCTGGTAACATCCTGTTGGCTTCCTTCTCTTGCTTGCCTTTTACCTAGTAATGAGAACAGAAACAAATTAGATACCAATTCATGATGGGGGTGGGACAGAGGAACACCACTCAACCTCCTCCACTAGATAGCACACTGTGCTCTCAGGAAAGTGCAACATCTGCTCCAGGAGGCTAAAGAATCATGTGGGTCCTGATGCTTCTGGTCCTACTGGTCCAGGGCCTCTCTTTGAGAAACATGAGACTGGATGGTAGATGCACACCTAGGCAGCCAGTGAGGAAGAGGATGATGTCATCCTGTGCTCCGTGGCTAGCCTGTGAATGGGGCCTTTTTTTCTTCAGGACAGAAACTGGAGGGAATCGTGTGGGTTCCTCTAAGTGACCACAAGATGTCATAATGTCATTACATGAATTTCCCAACAAAGTTTTAAGTCTAGGTGTCAAATCACACCCCTTAAAGCCAGAAATGGGAAGCTAGGGTTATCTAATCAGGGGCCAGTCAGGACCAAAGTTCTCTCTCCCAGACCCAGAACAGGGAGAGTCTAGGCTAGGCTGATGGGAGAGTCTTAGAGATGACTACCTCCTTCCCCTCCAGTCCCTCAGAGAGTCAATTGGTCTCCTAGGACTGAGATGTGCCCGAGGCAGGGCTGACCTGTCTAGAAACACACAGTTGAGTGTTCTGAGCGGTGTATAGAGGGGTGCCCTTCCTCAGAATAGATCCTCATGAGCAAGTCACTGGGAGATTCACCTCATGTCTCATCTTATTTGAAGAAGCTCAAGAAGCCCCTACACTGTCATGTCACTGCTAAGGCAGCCTGGTGAGTGGCCATCTCCAAACACTTGTACACCCACCCATTTCATGCCCATTTTATGAAGATGACCACAACCTGTTGGGCCCCATGGAACTCAAATAGCAGGGGCCGTGTGGTTAACACTGGAAGTAAAGACCCTGAATTAAGCTTACTGAGGAAAGACACCCTTGGCTGGGTTGTTTGCTCTTCTTCCTTCAAGTCCAACAGAGAAATGGGGTTATCTCTGTCCTGATGAAGGCTTTTGGGATGGATGTTCATCTCCATATTGGAGATACCCATATTTATTGAATGAGAGAAAGCTATATAGGGAATTGCTGTGGTCAGTGGTTGGACGTGGTTGCATTTGGTGTCGTTAAATGTTTCCACCTTGAGCAAAGGTTAAAAGGGCTTCACTGTAGCCCAGGCTGGCTCAAATTTCATGGTCCTCTTGTTTCTTCTGCCTTGTGAAATACTGGTGACAGGCATGAGTCACCATGCCCAGCTTCCACCCTGATAGTGATTAAGTTCTGTTGGAACTCGACACCCTTCCCCATCAGTGTGCTATCTCTGGTCGCTTTCACGCCAGTGACATTGCTGAGGACCGTCCCAGAGGCCTTCGAATTTGGAAAGTGAAATTATTTTTTCTCTGACCTTTTATAGAAAAATTGCTAATACCTGTATGAGAAGTAAGAAGCGTCCTAAACCCGGGGAGGGGCCATTTTACTATTTTTCTGTCCCCTACCTGTAGAACTGCAGTCAGTAAATAGCAGATGCTTAATACATGTTGAATGTAGAGAGTAGCCATTCACCTCCTTCCTGGAGAAAGCTGACCCTGATCCTCCATCTGTTTCTTTGCCCATTGGCTTCTGCACTTGGCTCTCTGCAGACCTTTGGCAGGCAAGCTCTGGCTACTGCCAGCCAAGGCAGCTTCCTTTTTCTGTTAAGGAAAAAAAAAATGCTCTAAGAAGTCTCCAAAGGGGCTTTGGCTATCAATCAGCCAGCTCTTAGGACAGTGTGCGCAGGAGGAGGTAGAAATGAGGCAAACATGTGGATTATATTTCCATCAAAATACACACAGGCTTTGAGATGAAGTGGAAATGTGCTTTGCAGGGTCACCATACTGCCTGGCCACTTCCAAAATTCTGTAAGGAAAGCGGGAGATATTTACTAAACCTCCAAGGCAATGTGGTATTAACCTTCCCTTCCTACACTATGCATCAAACACAGCCTAGAGGGGGAAGCCCACACATTCCAGAGCTTTTTTGAATCTAACAGTGAGTGACTGGCAGGTGCATATGCCCATGTGAGGGTATATTTGTTGAGTTTTCCAGCTAGTGGCAAAACAGAGGCAATATGTACTGGGCGGGAGTAATATTCTCATTTCCCTTCGCATAGATGACTGATGCCTTTTTTTTTTTTAAAGTTAAACAAAAGAACTGCATTACATGCTATACATGTTCATTGTCAAGGAAATAAGAGAGAGAAAGAAATAACCCCTGACCTAGCGTCATTCTGCAGAGATGAGATAGCCAAACAGCAATCATATGCTAAGACATTTGAGCAGAGCCAGGAATAGGGGCGTGTGTGTGTGTGTGTGTGTGTGTGTGTGTGTGTGTGTGTGTGTGTGTATGTAAGGATGATCTGGCTTATATGCACGATACATAGGAGGCAGAAGAAACCCAAGAGCATCCTTGGGGTGGGGATGAGGAGCAGGGTGGGTGAGAGGAATTGATTCCTAGTTTCGATCTTGTTTGTAATGTCTCAAAGTATTTATTGCTTCTTTGTTTGCTTTTGACACACCCTGCCTCCTCAAACCTCTGTGTATGACTCTGGAGTAAGCCCTGCCCCTCGTGTGAGTGTGTGTGTGTGTGTGTGTGAATGTGGGCACATGGTATGAGTACTGAGGTCAGGAGAGAAATCAAAACTTTGTGGACTGGGTCCTTTCCTTTGATTTTGTTGAGACAGTTTCTCTTGTTGCTTCTACAGAAAGTACATGGACTATATACTGTATATAGCTAGCTGGTGGGTGGACTGCTGGGCAATTCTCCTGCCTCAGCCTTCTATTCTGCAGTAGGAGTTCAGGGGTTGCAGATACATTCTACCAGCCTCCAGCTTTTTCTGAGGGTTCTGGGGACAAACTCAGGTCATGGGCCTTGCATGGCAAGTGCTCTCACCTGCTGTGTCCTCGCTGTAGCCCCAGATACAG
The DNA here is from genome assembly GCA_902729485.2 of Mus minutoides. Classification (NCBI taxonomy): domain Eukaryota; kingdom Metazoa; phylum Chordata; class Mammalia; order Rodentia; family Muridae; genus Mus; species Mus minutoides. The sequence continues at coordinate 4,745 of CACVCL010034480.1, forward strand.
TTCCTATCTGGCAGCCATTGTGAAGTGTCCCCATGGTGATTATTTTTAAATTGATTTTTATTTTATCTTATGTGTATGGTATTTTGCCTACATGTATGTGTATGGATGACGTTCATGCTTGAAATTACAGATGGCTGTGAGCCACACCATGTGGGTACTGGAGACTAAACCTAGGTCCTCTGCAAGAGCAAACGGTGCTCTTAACCACAGAGCCATCTCTCCAGCCCCCTTACCTATGGTAATTTTTATGTCCATTGTGAACCCCAACACCCCCCAGACTTAAGAAGTTTCCAGACGCCCCTTAACTCCATGCTTCTTTGTACAGAGTACAGAATGACTTATGACTGTTATCCCTGTTGCTCCTGTTGTTGGGTAGCTGGAGAACACAGGTCCAGTCTGGAAGTAAGTGGCTGCCTAGTGGGACACAGAAATCTTTGTGCTTCCAGCTTAGAAATGATAGATATCATTTTCCTTTTGGCTAGTTTCTTTTTCTCTTGAACATTGATAAGCCGCCGGGAACAAAAGCAGCCATGTTGAACCCACAAGAGAGCAACACAAGTCAGCCCTAAAATCATTAAAATTAGTGTCAGTGCTACTACCTCCAGTTGTTCAGTTATGTTAGAAAATGTCAAGAAGCATCTTAGCGTGTGTCACATGCCCTGATCAGCTTGGCGTTGAGACGGATTGCTGTTATGGTGATGCTATATAAACTCAGATGAAATATACATACATACATACATCTATCTATCTATCTATCTATCTATCTATCTATCTATCTATCTATCTATATAATTTTGCTCATTTGCTCAAGTTTGGTGCCTGGGTCTGGATCTCAGAAGGGAACTGATATTCTGATGTTATCTGCAAGCAGCTAATTGAAGCCGCTATTTACAAACTATTGAAGGACTATTCACAAACTCTGAGAGTGTGCCGGGTTGATCTTGACTGTAACTTGATTGGACCTGAGAAGCAGCTGGGAGATTCTGGTCCTTGCGTGGTGTGCCCTTGGGGACTCTACCCAGCCGTGGCCCCTTGGCGGGGTGCTGTTCCCTTCTGCTCCTTGGCCTCTGTGATTTAGCACAGCTCTGCTCTGCCGTGCCTTCCCTGCCATGGTGAATGACATTAACCTTTCCCCCTGGAAGCTGTTCTCTGTTATTGGCTCACAGAGAGGGATTAGGGAAACTGCAAGCATTTGCTCCATTCCCCAGGCTAGAGGCTCCGATGTGCGGGTGGGGCAGTCTATCTGAACCCACAGAAAGTAGGCAAGGGAAGGCAGACGCTTGGCAAGGTTAGTCTCTGTCGACCCGCAGAGACTTGGTGAGATGTCATGTCACTGGTTTCCTCCTCCAGTCACCACCAATCTGCCAACGTGAAGATGTGAAGGAGCCTGCAGACTCCTGGCGTGGAAGGTACCTCCTTGTATCCTGTAGATGAGAAGGATGGTGGCGCTCCCAGGGCAGATGGGAGTCTCTGCCTAGATCCCCTGCCCACAAAAGAGTCTGAGGCTTTCTTTCCAGGGGGTTGGGCTCCACCCCTGAGAATATCCCTGGATCCAAGCTCCCCTTTCCACTTGGAGCATTCTTAGCTCTGTCTTTTTCTTGCCAAGGAGTGGCTGCCGGGCTTCCAGCCAGTGGCTCATGGCTGTGCCTCCAGCCCTGCCTGGCCTCGAGGCTCAGAGGCCCTTTGCAGGTGTTGGAGCCCCACAGGCTGACACCCTAGCATAATCAGAAGGTTAATTGGGCACTGTACAGCTGTGTAGAGTCATCTGGAATCAGACTGGGTGTTGAAACTCTGAGTCTATTTAAATATCCCCGGGGCTTAGATCAACCCAATTACATACAAACTCACAGCAGCCCGGGGCCAGGGCAGATGGTCAACTCTCGACACCTGCCTAGAGTCTCACTTTTACCGTCTTGGTCTTCTTGGTCAGTTCGTCCAATACCCGCCCCCCACTCCCTCCTCCTCTCTGCACTCTTACTACCCAGATGGGAAAAGAGACTTCTAAGAGACAGTGGGTTTTCCAAAACTCAGAGAAAGAGTGGGAGAGCGAGAGGCTGAAGCCATGTTCCAAGGACATCTCCCTGTCCCCTCAGGCCTTACACTGCTTTCCTCTCACAGGAGTCCATGTTACTGGGCACTGTATCCATCAGCCAGGGCTCTTCAGAGAGGCAGACTCAGCAGGATAGATGGGGAGCTACAAGGAGAGGTCTGTCAGGGGGGTTGGCCCATTTAAGTGCAGGCTGAGCCATCTTAGGACTGGCTGCCTATAATGCTTATTAGCAGAGATCCTACAATTGGGGTGTGTGTGTGTGGAGCTCAGCCCAAGTCCGCAGACCCCAGTGCCAAGGATATAGCTCTGGTTGCTGGCAGCTGCTCTTATGCTATGGAGTTCCAAGTCAGAAAAGCTTGGGTTCCTCATGTCCAAGGGTAGGGACAACTAGCTTCATTCCAGGAGATGGATCGAGACACACGCTTCCAGTCCATCTTGGCCCTGTGCTTTTCACCTTTCTGAGGAAGACGCTCAGGCTCACAGGAGCTAGAGACTCACTGGAATCCATTGACCCCCGCCCCCCAGCTTGCCCCTTGTCTTTTTAACCCATGTGTCTAGGACAGGTCTTCCTGGGAGTCCTTGAATGGCACGGCAAAGCTGCTGTTTACAGGGGAGAAGCTTCTGGGCTTTTTGTTGATGGAACCCAAGGTTGTTTCAGCTGAATTCACAGTGATGGCAGGAGGCAGGTTCCACCGGGCCACGGGCCATTCAGTCCCCAAGCCTTGGCTGTCCTGTGTGCAATGGGTTGTTGATAGGGCTTTCTTTCATGTTGGTATATTACTTACATTCCATGTTGCTCTCATCTGACATTTCAGGGAGGAAAGGTCCCTTTGGGCTGACAGTATAAGAAGGGCACTGTCAATCATGGTGGGGAAGGCATGATATTGGTGTGGGGAGGGTTGGTGGCTGATCACACTGAGTCTGATTAGTCAAGAAGCAGAGAGCAGATTGGGGAGTTGGGGGTGGGGAGGTGGGGGTGGGGGGTGGGGCTGTGCACTGTCACCTCAAGGCCTACCAACCCAGACTCACTTCTTCAAGTAAACTTCAGCCTCCTGAAAAGTTCACACCCTTCCAACACAGCTCCGTTAGCCGGGCCACGAAGCGTTCAAACGTGCGAGCCCCACAGGAGGTGTCACATTTGAACCATAGCCGTTGTATTTTCCTACAGCTGACCCTGGGTCAAGGACTCTGGTGCAGGGAGTTTTTATTGGGAAGCAGGGCCAGGAGGAATCAGACAGGAACAAGAAGCTGTACAGTGTTGGTACATTCTTAAGTAAATTACCCAGGCAGGCCAGGCCCCTGGAACTGCATTCTGTCAGAGCCACCAGAAGCCCAGGAGGCCACACACAGAGCAGAAGAGCTGCCTCTTGACTCACCAATTTCCCTCTGTCAGTGCCTGAGGGCTCCTTAGGCGTCCCCGGCTTACTCCCTGTCTCTCCAGCACTGCTAGGTGATAGGGGAGCCCACTCAAGTGAGGAGGTAGCTTAGAGTTGCTGACATTTGGCCAGGAGGCACTGCACATAAAGGACACACTGTCATTGTCCCAGCTGCGGGACTAAAGGATGTCCTGGAAGGAACACCTTGTGAGTGCTCACTAAATGGTGGCCCTTGTGAGTTCAGCATGCCCGTCACCATCACCACTGCAGGAACAGCTCCAGTCCCACCAAAGCAGCAGCCATTGGGGGGGTGGGGTCTGGCGATTTGTCTTCCTCCAATACTTTTCGACATCAAAGCATTTTATTTAGCAAGCTGCTTATTTCTCCCTGGGACCAGACAAGCTGTGCTCCCTGCCCCCTCAATGGGAATTCTGGCCAGGTGTATTTCCCAAGCCCAGGGAATCATTTGCCTTGTGGGAGGAAGTGAGGCCTGGCCAGGCGCATGGGCTGTGCTGTTTTTGCCAACTGGAGAGAACAGCAAAAGGCAAGCCGCCTTCTCCCTTCCGCAGCCGTGACTGAGGACCTGATGTCTGGCCAACTGGCAGCAGGAATCTGTGTGCGCAGCCAGGATGGCAGCAGTGTGGATACAGCAGCTGCTCTCGGGCCTGCTGAGCACCTCAGTGTCCCCAGTGTCCCCAGAGGGAGTGAGCAAAGGTCCCTGGGAGAGGCAAGCTACTTCCTTATCCACTTCCTTTGTTTCCTCATCCCATACCACGCCACTTCCTACTTCCTTCTTATCGTTTCTCCTTTAGACTGGGACAGCTCCAGTCCAGTTTTCCCACTGGGTTTAGAGTGTGTCCAAGGGCTTCTGCCTCCTCCTGCTCTTGGGTTTGGTTCCCTCTCTTGTGCTTTCTTTCATCTCCGCAGAGGCCCAAGAGTGGACTGGGCCACCTGCTGAGCTCAGCAGCTCAGCAGACCTGAAAAGAAGTATTTTCATGCTATGGAGCCTCTTTGGTCTGTGAGCAGAAGGGAGGGGCGTGGATTCCCTGAAGCACAGCGCCCTGCAGATAGGAAGAACCTGACCATTCGGGACTGATGTCCTGATGTCCTGGCCTTGCTGTCCACAGTGGGGACAGAGGTGCAACTGGGCAGGGAGCAAAAGCCCAGCCAGAGCTGTCTCAGGGGCTTTCTGGACGTTTCCCCAGCTTCTTGCCATTCCGGGAGAAGTGCAGATGAGGAAACACCAGCAGCCCCTGGTTTAGGTACTGAATCTGTTGCTACTGCCGGTGCTAGGTTGAATGAAACTCCTCAACTTCTGTCCGCGCCACGCCGTGTTTTCTGACTCCCACGTTGGATTCACTGCTCTGCCTTTTCTTATCACGTGTACCCAGGGGTACTGGCTGGTGGTGTGTGTCAACTTGACACAAGCTGGAGTTATCACAGAGAAAGGAGCCTCCACGAGATCCAGCTGTAAGGCATTTTCTCAATTAGTGATCAACGGTGGGAGGGTCCATTGTGGGTAGTACCATCCCTGGGTTGGTGGTCTTGGGTTCTATAAGAAAGCAAGCTGAGCACGCCAGGGGAAGCAAGCTAGTAAGTAACATCCCTTCATGGCCTCTACATCAGCTCCTGCTTCCTGACCTGCTTGAGTTCCAGTCCTGACATCCTTTGGTGATGAACAGCAATGTGGAAGTGTAAGCTGAACAAATCCTTTCCTCCCCAACTTGCTTCTTGGTCATGAAGCTTATGCAGGAATAGAAACCCTGACTAAGACACCAGGTATCAGCTCGTTTTGCTGGAGAGGAACCCCAGAACTTGGTGAATAAAGATTCATTCAGTTCTGAGGAATAGGAGATAGTGACAGAAAGGTTTTACTGGTGGTTCTTCAGTCTAAGTAAGGCTTACTCCTGCCCCTTCTGTCAGCTGCCAGAAGAGCCCCTGGGGCTGGATAGCCTAGGCTAGCCCAGCTTATGTAGTAGGCCTGGAACAAATGAAGATATACTGAAGATATTCCATGTTATCTATATCAGACCGTTAAAGCAATGGACTCCAAAGAAGTGGGAAGTTCCTAGAAATCTTATTCTAGGGGGAAGGAAAAGGTGCAGCCAGAGGAGGAACTTGTCTCCCAGAAAGAGATTTTACACAGTTCTAACAGCTTGTCAGACCATCTTAGAGGATGAGGCTGAAGCCCAGACAATGATTGATGGATAGGTCTCGATGGTAGGTGGGATCACACTTTGTTGGGACTGCTTAGATGTGTAAATCCTTGGCCATCTATTTAAACGTTAATTCCACTTAGGAAGACAGACTTGGCCATTCACTTGGAACTGACCAAACAGGCTAGGCTGGCCAGTGAGTCCCAGGGATCACCTATCTCAGCCGCCTCAGTGCTGGAGTTACAAGTGCACACATCATGCACACACATACATATATCTGGGCATTAAACTCATCTTCCCACACTTGTGTGGCAAGTGTTTCATTAACTGAGCCATCTCCCCAGCCTAGAAACACCGAACTCAGTCTTGATGAGAGAAACCACATATCCACACGGCTGAGAGACTTGTGGTACAGGGAGCGAATGCACTGCTCCTCCACCAAATAACACCTTCAAAGCTATTCACAATTACTCGGATTCACCGATAGCCGGAGGCACATACTGATAATACATTTGCCTACACAACCCAGCCATTCTCTAGGTCTGAGTAATGGTGTCTTGGCAGGGCAGGCAGCAGCATTCTAATGAGCAGACAAATAGACTTAGAAGAAACTCTTTTGTATGGTTGTCTGTGTCTGCCTTGGAGATCTCCGGATTTGGCCTTACCCACTCAAGTATTGTCCAGACTAATGGATTTGATAGCTCAAATGGTGGTCCATTTTCAGGGACTCTCAATCTTGGGGTGGAGTCTTGCATGGTATACAGATGTCCCCGGGGCATAAACAGCCAGGAGGAAGGAGTTAGGGGGTATTGTGTAACTCATGCTAACTCCACTCTGGGTCACGATGGGCACACATGTGCTTTTTACATCCATAATATCTGCAGGGAGCAGTCTCTAAAAGTTAACATTTCGGGGGGAGGGGATCCTCACCAATCTTGTCTGTGACATTCCTTTCTGAGTGTGACACAGAAAGCACCCCTTTTGTTCCTGGGGTGGCATGGGACAGGAACTTGTGCCGGCAGAGAGTTGGGGGCTCTGGACAACTGGCTTCTTGGCTGTCACAGCAGCACTGATGACAGCTGTCTCAGGGCAAAGAGCGGAGAACCTGGACATCCCATACCGTGCACCTATATCTCACTCACAGACACACAGGAACCATCTTTGAGCCCACACTGATAGTAATTCCAGTACTAATTTCTCTTCTCTTTCTGCCGACTCAGTCCTACAGAAAAAAAAAAATATTAGGCCATTGGAATGACTCCAGTAGGTAAAGGCGCTGGCAGCTAGGACTAGCAAGCTGAGTTCAATTCCTGAGAAAGAACTGGTTCTCAAAATTCTCTGGCTTCTACACTAAATAAATAAATGTAACAAAGCATTTGTTTGAGGCAGATTCTCATTATGTAGCTCAGGCTGGCCCTGAATTGTTACTCCTCCTGCCATATTGTCTTGACAACTGAGACGACATCACTATCCCTGGCTGGGAACTGTTCCGAAGAGGGATGGAGGTGGACCCTTGTCTTCTCAAGATTGCTACTATTGCATTGTTCGCCTGGGAGGCTCTCTCTTCCTCTCTGGCCACCCTGCATGCTCACGTGGTACTTTCCAGTGCTGCGGCCTGTGGTTCAATACCTCACACCATGCTTAGGGTAGCCAGGAGGGTTGCCCAGGCAGCCCTGCCCTGCAAGCCAGAGGATGGCTGTCAGCTCTTTGCTTTCCCTGCCGCTGCTAGGCATGGCTTGTTTTTGTTTATTTTGGCTTCCTTTCAGCCCAGCCTACGGATGTGGTCAAACTGGACCAGGCCACTAAAGATGCCAGTCATTTCTGATAGGATCGAATCTCATCAGAAGGATCAGGTAGCCAGCAGTGAGGAAAGGCAAGCTAGTTTCTGTTTTGGACCCTTGTCCCTGAGAGAATGGGCTCTTCATGTTCCCATCATAGGCTGTAGGCGCGGCTGGTTCATTTGCCTTCTGGCCTCTGGGGTTCTGTGGGAGTGGCACGGCTCTAATGAGAGCTGGCAGACTAGAGCTGGGGCAGGTGACAGAGTCTGATCCTCCTTGCCACTCACTTTTTACCTGGCAGGTAAAAGGATCCTAATTAACTGCCTTGGCTAAGCAGAGCCTGAGGCCTCACAGCGTGTCCTGTCACCGACTTCCGCCTTCCTTCAGCAGAAGCCAGACACCCCAGATGGGGAGCAGGGTGTGCTACAGGGTATGGGAGAGCCAGATTTAGGCAAAGACTATCTACTCTCTGGGTTTCACGAAGCCCTTGGGGAGCTTCTCCTGGGAGCCATCCTTATTGATCCCTGTCTGTCTTAGGAGCGTGACAATCGAGGGGCTAAAGGACTTCACTTTCCTAGACTCCTCCTGGCACTTCTGACTCCTTCTGGGGTCCCCATGGCTTTTCCACAGTGAGCCAGATGGGGTTTTGCCCCTGGCGACATCTGCCACCTGCAAACAGTTGCTGGAGTTATTTAGCGCATCCTTGAGGCTCCTTGATGTCACCGGTGTTTCCTAGGCAACTGCCGCCTGAGAGGAGTCAACTTCTAGAGGGATCTGTCTGCCCATCAGGAGCAGAAAGCGGCTTTTGCTCTCCTGTTAGGGGGTTCTCCCAATAGGGTCCCCACGTTGGGACTGAGAGTCCTCCTGTTTTCGTACCAAGTAGAGATGGAATTTCCTGAGTAGAGTTGCCATTACACGTAAGAGAGAGGTGCTCAGAAGAATGTGAGCCAGACACGAGGGCTAGCCAAATGTGGCTTGGAGTATCAAGGTATGTGCTAAGCCTGAAGATCTGCGTTCAATCCTGGGGTCCACACGATAGCAGGAGAGTATACACATCCTACAAGTTGTCCTCTGACCTCCACACGAGCACCATGGCATACAAATGCACACACATGTGCGTGTGTGCACAACACTCTAAAATATACATACATACAATAATCAAATAGAATATAGTAATAAAGGGAAACCTGAGACATGGATGTGGGCTTTGCAGGGAAGTTGTGAAAGTAAGACAGTCCCAAGTGTGGGGTTGGGTTTCTCAAGGAAGAGTCACTGTCTACCGTGTTTTGGAGACAGGTCTTTTCCTGAGCCTGGAGCTCACTGCGTTGGTTGGGCTGGCTGCTTAGTGAGCTCCAGGGAGTATAATGTCTTTGCTGGCCCCAGTGCTGGTACGGCAGACACATGATGCTATACCTGGTGTTTCATTTTGTATTTTATTTTCCATGTATGAGTGTTTTGCCTGCATATATGTATGTGCATGCCTGGGAAACTCAGTCTTCTACCAGAGATGGATGCTAAGCCATCTCTCCACATCTCTCCAGCATCTACACTTTTTTTTTCTTTTTAAATATGGGTGCTAGGAATCCAAAGTCAGGTTGTCTTAGTTAGGACTACTATTGCTGTAGTAAAACACTATGACCAAAAAGCAAGCTGGGGAGGAAAGGATTTATTTGGCTTACACTTCTACATCATAGTCTATCACTGACGAAAGTCAAGACAGGAACTCAAGCAGGGCAGGAGTCTGGAGGAAGGAGCTGATGCAGAGGCCACAGAGGGGTCCTGCTTACTGGATTGCTTCCCCTGGCTTGCTCAGACTGCCTTCTTACAGAATCCAGAACCACCAGCCCAAGGATGGCCCCATTTACAATGGGCTGGGTTCTCTCCCGTCAACAGATAATTAAAGAGTGCTTTACAGCAATGTTTCTCAACCTGTGGGTCATGACTTCTTTGGGAGTTGAACAGAAATTGCCTAAGGCCATTGAAAAACACATATTTACATCATGATTCATAGCAGTAGCAAAATTACAGATATGAGGTAGCAATGAAAATGATTTTATGGTTAAGGGTTGCCACAACACACAGAACTATATTAAAGGGTTGCAGCATTAGGAAGGTTGAGAATAGGCTTGTCTACAGCCCAGTCTTACGGAGGCATTTTCATGATTGAGGTTCCCTCCTCTCAGATATTTTAGCTTGTGTTAAGTTGACAAAAACCCATCTAGTACACAGGTCATCATGCTCGCAGGGTGAGTGCCTGCTCAGCTGAGCCGTCTTCCCATACTTGGCTGTTCCCTCATTTGGAAAGAGGATCATGGGAGCAAGCCTGTCCTACAGAAGCAGAGGGGGTGCGAAGTTAGGGTACCCTGGCCCGTTTTTTGTGGATGGTGATGAGAAAGGCTTTAGAGAACCATGCTTCAGTTCTTATGCCTTTCTGCCAAGACCCGCCCCCAACAGTGCTCTAAGAGAGCACTTCCTCTTTCCTCCCAAAATGATTCAGACAGCTCAGCATGCCTTTATTCCAAAGCTATTTTTCTTATTATCTATGAAAGACGTTTTGTACAAGAATTATAAGGAGTGGGAAAACAATTCAATACCTGGGAGAAGGAGGCTGGAGAGGTGGCTTAGAGGTAAAGCACTCTGGCTGCTCTTCCCAAGGACTGGAGTTCAGTTCTCAGTACCCATGTTGGGAGGGCTCACAACTGCCTGTAACTTCAGCTCCAGAGTGCTGGCTTCCTATTTTGGCCTCACAAACTCATGCACTCATGTGTACACACACACACACAGATAGACATACACACATAGACATACACACAGACATACACACAGATAGATACACACAAATACACAGATAGACACGCACACACAAGCATACACAGATAGACATACACACACAGACACATACACACACATATATGCAAATAAGTCTTTAAAAACTGGGAAAAATATAAACTTAACTGTTCACTTATTACCTACAGATGGTCACTATTAATATTTTTGGTGATATATTTATATTAGAATCTTTAAATAAAAGTGTAAGTGTTTAATTGTTTCCAAGCACATTTTAGAACCATCCACTCCCACGTCAGCCATGGGACTGACATCCTAATGAGAAGTAGCTGGTGTGTAATTAATTAGTATTTCATAAACACAATGTTTGTGTCTCAAGACTCTTGTGCATGTACACTCACTATACAGCCACACTGCCATCCTCCTGCCTCAGCCTCCCAAGGTCTGAGTTACTAGCGTATGCTGCCAGGCTTAGAGTTTTCCAGTGTGATTGGTCTGCACATTCCCCAAAAGTTCTTTCCACAAAATTTGCTAAGCAAAATTTTTGAGACAGGTAACCAAGTGGACTTTCTGATAGCTCTCAGCAAGGTGACATCTCATGTATCATGCATTTTCTATTTGTGAGAGACTGAAAAATAACAAGGCACACGGTGTCTTTGCAGTTCTGAGCTTCTAAATCCGTTACTGGGGGTCAAGATCCGAGTCTGCATTCAGGTTTTAGCCTTTTATTCAAGAATGAGATAGAAGTCCACGAAAATTGCAAAGCAGCGAGGAAATTTTACTTAAAGGAACGTGATAGAACAAGTTTGATACACTATCAAGATTGACAGAGGGCCACAAAAATGGAGGTACTCAAGGACTCCACTTATTTGGGGGGGGCTTTCAAGGAGGAGTTTGATTGCTAAGGGGTGGCAATCTCTTTGATTAATCTCTTTGATTAAGAGATTAGATTATAAAACCATTTTTTCTACTATGCATGTCTCTCCCCATAATGCATCTGATTTTAATCATAAGCATGCCTAATTATGCATATGCATAAGATGATAAATAGGGGTCTTTCCCTAGACATACACTCTGTGGATGCAGTTTATCTTATTGGACATCACTCTAAACTAGTTGAGGCTGAATCAGCCTTCTACCTTCTATACTGGACTTAACTGCAGAGTGATTGAAAATGATTACGTGTGATGTTTCCTAAAGTGAGGAGAAACTTGTTCAATTGCCCAGAGAGGGGCATACATGCAACTCAACTGCAAGTGGGGTCCTAGGCGGCTAACAGAGTACACTGGCCAGAGTGGGCCCTGTGTGTATAATACATGCAGGCATGGGTCTGAGACTGCCAAGTGCATTACTGAAAGAGGGGTGTGTGCACAGCTGTGCTGTGCTTTCTTGCTTCAGAGCCTTTAGCAGAATCTTAGGGACCCACAGGAAGTGCCAAAGCCCAGAGGGAGAAAGGTAGTCTGAAGAAAGAATCACCAGGGCTGGTAAGTCCTCAGGCCAGCTAGGGGCTCTCCAGGTCCTTCCTGGGCCCAGTGCCTTGTCTGCGATTATTGATTAGCAGTGGTGGGTGGTGACCCTTTTGAACACAGTGTCTGTTGGGGGATGTGAATCCAGGACAACCTCCTGGAGCCATCCCTCCCCTGCCTCCCCGGCAGGCTTGGGCTGTGCATGGACCACTGTCAGGGTTCTAGGGCACATTAATAGAAAAGAGGAAAGAGGGAACAAGTAGGCAGGTTCAAAGCCCTGTGCAGCTTGGGCTCAGAACTGGCATGTGGTCACAGACTCTGTGATGTATTGGCTGAGGTACACCACATGACAAGGGAGTGTGTCGGGGACGCCACTTCTTCATGAGGATTGATGGGCGTCATCATACGGCCAAGGCACGCACACACGGGGCTTTGCTCTTTGAGTCTCTCTCCCCCACTGGTTTTTTGTAGCAGCTGTGAGAGTTCCCACTGCATGGGAGGCTGTCACTGTCTCAGTTTCTAGGCGTTGGAACTGGCTTTCATTTTCCCCTAATAGGAGTGAGACTGGAGCATCCTTGTGCCAATTTTACCCCTTTCTTAGGATCAATTCCTAGAGCCGTGGTTCTCAACCTGTGGTTTGTGACCATCGGAGAAGACATATTTCTGATGGTTTTAGGAACTGAGATACTGCTTGGCAGCAAAATTACAGTCATAAAATTGCAATGAAAATAAATGTATGGTTGGGGGTTCCTAAGACCACCAGAAATATATGTTTTTGATGGCTGTAACTCACAGGTTGAAAACCTCTGTCCCAGAGGGAAACTTCAGCAGAAAGTTGCTTTTTGTTGTCACCATGCTTGTTTTCTATGCTGGGGACTGGACCCAGGGCTTATTTTGTTTGTGCTAGGCTGTGTCCCAACCTAAAAATCCAGCCAATCGGGCTGGTGAGATGGCTCAGCGGGTAAGAGCACCCGACTGCTCTTCCGAAGGTGATGAGTTCAAATCCCAGCAACCACATGGTGGCTTACAACCACCTGTAATGAGATCTGACGCCCTCCACTGGTGCGTCTGAAGTCAGCTACAGCGTACTTATGAATGAAAATAATAAACGAATCCTTGGACCAGAGAGAGCAAGTGGGACCGACTGGAGCGAGCAGAGCCAACCGGAGCGAGCGGGGGCTGGCCAGAGCGAGTGGGGCAGAGCGAGCAAGGTTGACCAGAACGAGGGAAAAAAATCCAGCCAATCGCTGTGCTTGGTGTAGACATAGCCAGGATCCTTGGTACTGACCTACCCACGGGAGAGTGTTCTTCCAGTGGGGTGTCCAGTGGCCACAGCTGGGGTCTTGCTTGCTTCCTGCTGCTGCTGCTTGCGAGTGTAGCTAAGTACATTGCTTCTCTTCCTAGCCCCTCCTTGCCTTAATTAGTAACTCACTAGAGATTCATCTTTTCCCAAGAGAGAAAGCCTTTAAAAAAAAAAGACAGCCAAGAGCGCAGTTCTGCTGGCTCAGGAATGGAGTCCCCAGCCTGGTGTCCAGATACAAGGAACAGAATCAGAAGCAGATGAATTATTTACAGCTCTTGAGTTAAATTCTGCTTCCCATCCCTTTCTCCTGTGAGGCCAACCCACTTCTTCCTAGAGTCCTAAGTCAATAATAACAGGCTTTCCTCTACAGGCTGGAGTGAGTTTAACTTCATTTCTGTCCAATACATTGACCCCTTGGCCGCCTCAACTTTTTACCAAACCATACCCACCCCCATTTCAAGAAAAGTTCAAATGGCATGGTCTCCAGTCTACAGCTCCCTTCTCTGCTGTGCCCTCTTGGCAATTCTGTGCCCACATTTACCTCTTCCCGAATTCCTCAGGTAGCTAATTTGAGCATGCATCCAACTCCTGCTGAACTTGAATGTTTATGCTTGAGGCAACTCAGAGACTTCTAGACCTTGAACTGACACCTTAAGGGATGCTGCTGATTCTAGGAAGCCCACCCCTTTTTTTTTTTTTTTTGTCACCCTTACTGTGTGATCAGTGGGACTGACTTCTCAGACCTCTTCCCTCAAGTAAGGCCGCATCAGTCTCGTCGTTTCCGCTTGCTCTGATATACAAACCAGCAAACAGAAGCACATGCTGTCTTTGTGCATATCAATTGTCTGAAATGACGGGCTTCATTACGTATCATTTGTTTGTTTTTTATTAAGTGCATTGGTTCATGCCTGCACGTGTGTCTGTGTGAGGGTGTCAGATCCCCTAGAACTGGAATTAGGCAGTTGTGAGTGTCCGTGTGGGTGCTGGGAATTGAACCTGGGTCCTCTGGAAGAGCAGTCAGTGCTTTTAACCACTGAGCCACCTCCCTAGACCCTATTATGTATTGTAATACATGCATATATGTAGGTTGTAGCTATTCCCCTTCCCCGTCTCTCCCTAACACACCCCCCCTTCTGTTTCCATGTCTTCCCTTTAAATCTAGATTCTATGCATGAGAGAAGATGTGCTGCTGCTGTCTTAGTGAGTCTGGCTTACTGCATTCAACACAATGCTCTCTAGCTCCTCTCGTCTTTCTGGTTGAAGACACTACTGTGCGCTTGTACTGTGCTTCCTTTCTGCTTATCTGGTGCTCGCTCGGCGCCTGTGACTTGGCTGTTGTGAATGGTGCTGTAGTCACCGTGGCAGTGCCAGTGTCTCTGTGGTATGCTGTTTTAGACACTTGGGCAATGGGTCCAGGAGTGACACAGCTGGGTTCTTCTGCTGTTCAGTGTCTTTTCTTTTTTTTTTTTTGAATACCCACACTGGTGTCCATAGGGGCTGTCAGTCCACACCCCACTCCCCTTTCCCGCATCCTTGACAGTGGTTGTGGTCCTTTGATTCCTGACTGGGGTGAGAAGGAATGTCAAAGCTGTTATGATTTGCATTCTCCCTAGAGGCCAAGGATACAGAACACGGTTTCAGCACCTGCCATCGTAACTGCTGCAAACCTCGAGCAATTGTTCATGGGGGTGGGGGCTGGAGGAGCCCCACCTTGGGTTCCCGAAAAGCAGAATGAGGCAAAAGTAGGATGTGCAGGAAATTTATCTGGAAGAAATGATGCCTAGAAGGGAGACAGGGAATGGGAGGAAGCCAACCCAGGCTGCATCTGTGAGAACCACGGCTGGGGCTCTGGAGAACCCTGTCGGAGGGACCTTACCACAGTTCCCAAGATGCAGAGGAAGGGAGCTGCTATACAGAGATGCTCCCGGGGCTCACTCCCTGAAGTCTCCATGCTGCAGGGTGGAGCATGCTCAGACGTGCCTACCCTCTAGCAGAGAAGCCCTGCAGGCAGGCAGGGATCAGGGTACTGCACAAAGTGACTGTCATCGCTGGATGCTGACTCTGCCTGGAGCCTGGCATGAAGCAGATGTTGTCTGTGTGGGTCTCACTTAATGCAGGGGAAAGTTCTGTTTGATTGGCTTCTGCCTCTAGTCGGGAAGCAGCCAGATGTTCCCCTCTGGGGAGGGCACGAGAAGGTGTTCTCTCCTCAACGGAGGCTGGCTGACTTCCTGGGCTGAGCCTCTGGGCTGGGTGAGTTTGTTTTCTAGGGACCCTGTGGACAGAGCTGTAACTTTGGAAGCATGGTTGCTGTTATAGGAACATTCTTTCTACTCTCCACCTCCCGCCTCTCCTTGTGTGCCAGTTACTATAACACGATGCCCATGAGTCCACAGCCACAGCCACCACTCACCTCTGCACAGCATGGCATTGCCAAGAGACTTCATGGAAATTGAGTCCCATCTCTACACTGACTCCAGCTGCCTGGCTCCTTCTGCACCTCTCTCCTGTGGTATCTTGAATTCGAATTTATATCAGTTGGAATTTGGGTGCAAGGATAGAAAGCTGCTTCCCTGAAGAGACAAAACATTGAAGGGATGTGTTCAGCTAGCCAGAGAAGTCTGTCACTGAAGATGTTTGGGTAACAGGGCTGCAGTCTCCGCCTTATAGTTCTTTTCAGAACCTGTCCAGAGGGCCACAGAGTGGGCAATGCTTTCTGAGGCATGGCCATCAGCTCTGTGCTTGTGGAGAAAGATGGACTCACCATTTGATGAGAGCTTCCAAGGGCTTTGGAGATGGCTTAGTAGAGGAAAAGCTCTTACCATGTAAACCCAATGACCTGTATGCCAATTCCCTAAACTCACATAAAATGCCAGTACTAGGGAGGCTGAGGCAGGAGGTTTAGGAGTTCCAGGTCAGTCTAGGCGCCATAGCAAAACCATGTCTCAAGCAACTAAACAAAACAAAGGTTAGGTGGAAAGAAAGCCTTAGGTAGTGCAGTCCTGGGAAAGTGCTGGCAGACTTTCTAGGGGTTTCAGAGAAAGTCAGCCATCAACACAGTACATCTCCCAGTAAGGCCTCAGCACCTTCAACTTATGGCACTATTAATTTGGAGCTGCAGTGGTAGGTGAGGTGTCCAAGGTGAACTGATACTGTGTGTGTGTGATGCACGTGCCATTATGTACATGTGGAGATCAAAGAACACTTTTCATGAGTCTCCTCTCACCTTCCGGCTTGCTGAGGCAGCGCCTCTCTTGTTTCTAATGCTACTCGGGGTACTCCAGGCTTGCCAGCTCTCCAGCTTCCAGCCAGTTCTGTCTCCACCTCTCGTCTTGCTGTTGGAGGGCAGGGATTACAGGTTTGTGTTAGCATACCTGGTTTTCTACCCAGCCTTTTCCCCTCCTTGTGTTCATGGGAATTAGGTGTGCGTGGCAGGCTTCCAGCCCTTCCTGCACGGTTTACCCCCCAGTAAGGCTCTTGCACAACTGGTCACATTTTTGTATCTGCTTCTTGCCAAAGGTGAATGAGTTGAATTTTCTCATGTCTTAATTCCAGTATATGTATACAGGGGAAAGTTGGGGCCCAGAATGTTTACATTCAAGGTCACACAGCCAATGAGTAGGCCAACTTGGTCGTTTTGCTTAGACAGTCAGACCTTTCATTTACTGTGAATATAAGACTTACACAGACCCACTGCTATCAGGGGACAGGAGACCAAGATGTCACTCTCTGAGACTATGATGATACAGGAAAGGGAAGGCGAGGCCATATTATAGCCTTAATGCCTACCTGGCCTTAGCTTAATCTGGGTGTGTGCTTTCTCTTCCAAATTCCAGGGAGCAGGATCATACAGTGTGTTAGCAGGGCCTTCAGCTGGGGAGAGCTCACTGTGCACTGCTGTAGTCCTGGCACATCAGAGGCTGCTCTTTTCTGTCTCATTCCCACAGCTCTCGCACAGAGGGGTTGGGACGCCAGGGGATCAGAGTTACTGAATACCTCTCCCTGCGCCCGTGTCCCATCCTCACGAGTAATCTCTACTGTTCCACCTTTTAAAAAGTTATTTTTTTTTCTTTTAATTGTGTGTATGTGTTTGTGTCCATGTTTGTGTTTGTGCTTGTGAGTGCTGTGCCAGAGGTGGACAGAAGAGGTGTTGGCTTGCTGGGAGCTGGAGTCACAGGCAGTTGTGAACTGCCCAACCTGGGTCCTGGGTACAAAGTTCAAATCCTCCCTGAGAGAAATAAAAGCTTTAACCACTGAACCATCAAATCTCTGCCGTGTGTTACTTAAGAGATAGGCTCGGCTAGTTAAAAACAAAGGCCTTTGTTAAGAAGGTGTCAGAGCTACATGAGGACAGTTAGTTAAGGACTCAGAGGCTGACGTGTCAGGTTTGGGGGGGGGGTGACACTAGGGTCCCAGAGAAGTGAGCAGCCTGTCACCTGTCATCTTAGCTCCTATGGTCCCAGCCCTTGATTTCTTACCCTTGGTGGCTCCTAAAAGGTGACTAATGAAGTCAATCTTCTGGGGCCAGAAGAAAAGACATGGTTCTTTGAATCTCTGATGTAGGCAGTGGGACCAAAAAGTCCTTTAAGCACAGACCTCTCTCAGAGACGCGCAAGGTGTTTTCCAAGATCTAGATCAGCTGTCGGGATGAAGGACCAAAGAACAGCCTGTACTCTCTGTGTGGGATCATGTTTGCAGAGCACTCTCACTGCTGACTAAGGGATGTCCCACGTGACCCTTCCAGCTGATGCGTTCTATTAGGGAAGGCCGAGCTTAGTCCTCTGGGTTCTTGACCACCAACCATCTCATGTGCAACTGCAATTATGTTTTTCCCTGCAGACTGCTTTAATATGGCTTCCCCAGGAAAGCAAGCTAATGAACAGAACAAAGGTTTACATGCAGAAAGTTGATTTGGAAGATGGGAAGGCAGTGGTGGTTCTCCTGGATAAAAGTAAAAGACCTTTGTTAAAAGGATGTCAGAGGGGTATGACTCAGTGTGTGCCTAGTGTGCACAGGCTGGTCGTGCGTGAAGTCCTAACTACTGCAGGAAGTGGCATTGTGATCCTGGTACTTGGGAAGTACGGAAAAAAAAAAAAAAGATCAAAAGGTCATAGTACTCCCCAGCTAATAGCAAGTTCAAAGCCAGTCTGGGCTACATGGGACCCTTTCTTAAAATAAAAAGTCAGGGCTGATGATGATGCATTCAAGAGTTCAGATGTCGGAGTCCCAGGTTGTAGGAAGGATGTCACCCAGGGTCCCACAGGCTGACCTGAGTGCAGGGAGCATGCTTAGGTCAACCACCATGGACCTTCTGGATTGCTGGACTGGAAGCCCTAACACTAGCTGTACTATCCTTCTAGGTGTGTGGGGGCAGCAGGGGAGCATACAGGGCCCCTGCGATTGCTATAGCCATGGTGGGCAGAGGCATGTGGGCAGGAGAGTTGGATGGCATAGCCTTCTGTGGTTCCCTTTTGTCTGTCCTCATCCATACTTCCTGCTGCGGACTCTTGCTTGTTGCCAGCAAGGGCTCAGGCTGTGTGTGAGAAAGGGGCTCCCGGCCTCTGCCTTGTGCAGATGTCAATTTGATGCCTCTTTTTCTGGAGACGTTGCTTCGTGATCCCATTCACTGTCTTTTCCTTTGCCGTAAGGCATCACAGTAGTCCCTCAGAGGAGGGCCTTTGTTCTCTGCCAGCCACACTTTGGCTCAGCCCTGGGATCAGGGTCTTTGTGCTGGGACAGGAGGACTACAGGGAACCATAAGTCAGCCTGACTGGGGCTCTGACTGAGGCTGGGGTAGGATGTCCTGGCTGCCGCTCGGGGCCACCTGAAGCAAGAGAAGGAAGCTCAGGTGTAGACCTGGTGTGGCTGAGCGTGTTACCCAAAGTTCACAGAAGAGGGTCTTAGGAGTGTGAGCCTGGAACGCCTTAGCATGCTGAAGTCTGAAAGGGCCTTGATGGCTTCTCAATGAGTTGCCATGTTAAACTCTCATTTGTTTTTGGCCTTTTCTCTGAGTGGGGATACAAGTCACATGCTCTCTTATGATTTGACTGTTCCTGGTCCCAAGGCCCCAGCCCTATGTCCCAATCCTCTGATGGAAGAGGCTGTTATTATTACAATATTATTTCCAGTAGATGGCCATTAACAATCCTGTGACTATATTTGTCAGGGCCTGGGCACTGTGTTAATGCTTTAACATGCCTTCTCTTCTTCCCTATTTAATCCCTCAGTGGCTCTCAGATCTTCACAGCCTCCTTCTTGGGGCTTGGCTGGCCCGTTCCTACTTCCTTATCCCATTTCCCATCCTAGGCTATAATCCACCACAAACCTTGACACGATATTTTTTATTTGTGTGGTTCTTATCGACTAATGTCTGTCTTGTACCTGATAGAATACTCACATAGTAGACACTCAATAAGAACATTTACTTGCCACATCTAGCACAGCTCTAGAGGTGAGGTAATGAAGACAGGACAGACAGATGGACATGCAGGAAAACTGGCATCAGGTGCCTGGGCTCTCTGACGGAGGAAGCACAGCACCTTGGAGGCTCAGCATGGTTTTTATATACAGGAAACAGGTTATTGCATATGGATGAATCTATTCAAGAGGCAGGATTAGCTAATCGCAGTAGAAGCAATCTCTGTAGAAGCAGGCATAGACTTCAGGTCATAAACATCTCAGGGGAGAAAGCTATGGGGACATTTTCTGCACACACTATCAACATTTGCACACGGACCAGAGGAGGGGTTTGCCATCCCTTTGAGCCTAACCCTGGCAGAGAAGGCTTTGAGGCTGTGGTCTTCTTAGGCCGAGGGCTTCCACTGTCCCCCATGCTTACTGGCTAAGAGCGAGTACTTATTTTCTACCAGTCTCCTACAGGCCAGATTTGACAGAAAGGCTCAGAGAGGTTAAGCATCTGGCTTAGGGTCAAACAGCTAATAAAGATACAGATAAAATTTAAACACAGCTCCACCACTGTACCCGTGGCCTTTCTGTTGTTAGCATATGATTCCTCTCCCTACACGGTTCCACCTGGAAAGGGCAGGAGGCCCTGACCCTCTCTCCATCTGTCTTTTTTCATTTCCTTTCCAGCCCTCTTGCTAGGGTCCTGCCACTCAGCCCTGTGATCCATCCAGCTGCGAGGTCTGCCCTCTGCAAATTCACTGGGTACCATTCCACCGTCGCTTGGCTGCCAGCATTATTCTCCATCTGCCACAGTGGCGTGGTGCCCACTCACAAGATGGCTTGCTATTTTTACTCAGCTTAAGTGCCAAGCCAGCCAGATGTTTTTCAGCAGGAAAGGGAAGCTGAACGTGGCTGGGGAGTGGAGGAGGGTTCCAAATGGCAGTTCCGTGGGGGGATTCTGAGACCCGCAAAGGGAGTGCTCTGCCTAGAAGTGGCTACCTTTGGGACCAACACCTTCCCCTTCCTGGCACCTGACCCTGGCTCCAGCTGGCTTCTCTGAAATGACCACGGGCTATAGCACATGTTCAGCTGTGGTGGGTCTGCTGTAGGGATGAGCTGCCAGGGGCCTTCTTGGGACTCCAGTGCCCCTCCCACTTGGGTTTTGAAGGCTGCTTTCAAAAGAGATGCCTATGATGCCTGCAAGGCTTCTGGGACTGGGGCAGGCTGCTTGGAACAATTCCAGGCTTGGCTGGCTGCCTAGGAGCTGGCCAGAACAGGCTGAGCGTCCAGGCAGCTGTCCAGTGGCTCATCTTTCCCTTGAACATCAGAGCCAGCTAGTGGCCAGCTAGTGGTGGTCTTCAGCTACTATCTTTCCCACACAGAGGTGACCCTTAAGCGAGGCATGCCCCTCCCGAGTCAGCATAGCCCTTGGCATAGCCTACCGGCTCTCTGTACCCCTACCTTCTCTGCTTCTAACCGCTGTGACCTTTCACGACCTCTGAGGTTTAGATACCTCATCTGTAAAATCCTCAAGGGTTACCTCCTACTGGGAGCTTGTGGCTCTAATTAGCTGAAGGGAATCACAGTTGTCACCAGACTTGCTGACCTTTTCTGGGACTAGCCATTCTCCCAGCAGGGGAGGAACAAGTCTTGTGCCATGACCCATTTTCTCACCCTGGAGGAAGTTTCAGAATCTTCAAGCTGTCAGAGACTGCCTTCAAGCCCGGGTTTTCTGGATGGACAGCCCTGGATGGACAACCCTGTTCTCTGTGAAGGGGCCAGACTGCTGTGAAGAAACCAGGCACAGTGAAGAGAGGCGCCTCTGGGTCTTGCAGATTGCCGAGAAACCAGGCTGGAGTGAGTGGCTAGCCTGTGCGAAGGTGGAGTTTGGCTGACCTCGGGGGTGTGGCCTGCAGGTCTGCCCCGGCTTTTCTATGTGAATAGACAGCTGTGTGTTCAGTTGTTCCAGTGAAAGCTGATTTGGTCAGTTCGAGGAATGATGTGGAGTTGAAGGACTTGGTGCGCCGCAGCCTCCCAAAGACTCCATGCGTGTACCCCTGGAAAGTGTGATATGTCAGCTCAGGTAGCCAGCTAGGGGAGTGAAGGTTATAGACAAACCTAACCTAGAATGGGACAAGGACTCTGGGTTTGTGGAGTTACAGCATCCTTACTTGTGGAAGAGGGAGGCAGAAGAAAAGGTGAGAGGGAACTGAGGCTCCTGCCTGCCTGTGCTGGTTTTGGCAGTGGAAGAAGGTCGGGCTAGCTGACAGTGACCTCTGTCTCTTTGAGCTAGCGAGGTCAAGGAGACATGACTTGCTGGCAGCCTTCCAAGAGCACTGCAGCCCTGAGGCCAGCTTGCTTCCCACCAAGGAAGTCACATCACAGGCGTGGGCTTGTGACTTTTTGCCTTTGTGTGTCCATGGGCTTTGTTTCTGAAGTCACAAGAGGTACATACACTATGGTTATGCTAAGGTTGTGCAGGTGACAAGGCCTGGTTCTAGAGCTAACTGGGTCCCCAGCTGTGGCGTCACTTCTGAGCCCCGAAGTGGATTATGTTCAAACTAGCCCATCACCATCACCCTTGTCTTCTCGTTCTCTGGACACCCCCTCCCTGAAGTGCCTTGCCAATCTTAGGTCACTTGATGTCAGGTCACAATGCAGGTTGCTCATTTGGCATGTGTTGGTGACAACAGGCTCTTGGGATACCTGGGGAAGTTACCCTTTGAGTCTCTGTCCCTTTTAGCTGCCCAAACAAGTGCAACCTCAAAACATTACAATTCTTCAATGTAGGCAGGTGCTCAGATACCGGTGGAGGGTGGCAGCTTTGAGGTTTTCTTAAAATAAGTAAGATTATTATTATTAGTGGGTGGGAGGCAGGTAGAAAGGAGGAAGGGCAGGAAGGAAGGAAAGAGGGAGGGAGGGAGGGAGAGAGAGTCAGTCAGAAGACAGTTGACAGGAGTCATTTCCTTTCATTATCTCTTCTTGGGCTCTAACTCAGCTTAAGTAGAAAGAACTTGTGGTGCTGAGCTGAGGTGCTATCTCTCAGGCCAGGCATGGTGACCTTGTGTTTCATTTCAACCCAAAGTCACTGAAGCTCGAACATCCCAGCCTGCCTCCCTCCCCATACCAGACCTCCCTCCCCAAAGCCCAGCCCATGGCTTCCCTCTGATTTGACCTCAGGTCTTTTTGACTGCCTATTCTTTACTGTGTGTACAGAGGCCTCAAAGGTGGCTCCCTTGGCTGCTCTGAGCAGGGAAGGGTTCCAGGTAGCTTATTCTTAACTGCTCAGGGTTACTGCTAGCAGTTTTTAACAGGCTGTGGCTATGAACTGATTGATCTCGAGAGCGTTTGTTTTCCCCATGATTCCACAGGACTGACCAAGACACATGCCTAATCCAGCTTTGTTGGTTGTTGGTTGAATGAATAACAAATGTATATCCAAGCCCTAAGAGAAGTCAGAAATGGGTCTTTTTATCTCAATGACCTGAGATAGCAGTCAGATTTTATCTGTGTCTCTGAGACCAGGCCCTTGAATCCCCTCTGGTAAAATAGCAAACCTGTGGTTGCTTTTCTTCCTACTCCCCAGCCCTGCCTGTCTCCACTCACCCCCTCATACCTGCTGTTTGTTTTCTGGCTGCTCTCTTCTCACTGATTGATTGGTGCCCACTAGGACACAGCAACGTGTGCGATGCCTGGACGGCGCTCCTCCCATTCCTATTGCGGTCAGGAAGGAATGACATACAGCGCCTGTATTTACTTTTGGCTCACCCTCTGTACTCAGTGTTTGGCTCGCTGTGTGCTTGCAGCTTCTGGAATTTGTGTTTCTGGTCTTCACTCCCTGTGGGAGACACACAGGCATGAGGATGCACAGGAGTGGATGTATCGTGCCCACCGTGATGGCAGGCTAGACTACAGGAAGTACTGGAATAGTGAGACCAGAGAGGTTTCCCTGAGCTGCCTAGAAACAACTGTCCTTGGAGATCGAGAGACAGAGAGAGAGAGAGAGAGAGAGGAGAGAACCCTGTTGTCAGAAGCTGATTTGAGCAAGCTAGCCTACCTCTAGAGGAAGAGGATGGGTCGGATGTAGGCATAGACAACTGGTGTCATAGCTTTCCCGAATGACTTTTCTGTCTTCTATCTGTGTCTGTGTCCTGGAGGAGGTGAGTCTCAAATTGGCCTGGCAAGATTCACTGGAAATTAGTCTTCCCCGAATTCATCCCTCCTGCTTCTAACAATGAGGCCTGGTGGTTTTGGAGGGCTTGGTTTTTGCCCATTTGCCTCTCTTTGTTTTGATAGTGTTTTCAGCCCAGATACAGGGTTGGTGTAGACACCCATTCTCAATCTGTCCTATCTCCTTGTCTAAAGTGAGGCCATAGACCAACTAGAGTGAAACTCATTTTGAAGGAGTTTCCAGAAAACGTTTTGTCTCTAGTGGAACTGAGCCTTGAGATGAGGAAGGATGGTGCTGTGGTAACCATACTGTCACCGTGAGGTAGCCAAGGCCATCATGGGGGAGTCATAGACAGTCGTGCCTGAAGCTGTCTAGATCTACTTTTGCTCTAAAGCCCTTAGACTCTCTCTGGTGCGCTTCTGAGTGCTTGAATGAGGTTTCAAGTCACCTGTGATGACAAGAGGCCTCTGTCTCTGGTAAGGTGGAGAAGGTAATAATTGCTTACAGCCTGGAGATCTAGCTTGGTAAGTTTAGAAGAATGGGCCCAAGGAAGGTTGAGAGCTCATCATGGCCACAGTGTTCATCTAGCTTTGGGAACATGGGGCACTGGTGAAGAGCTCCCCTCCCTCTCTCCAGAGACCATGAAGCAGCTGACTGGGAGTGTTCTAGTAGGTACATGATTAGGGAAGGGTTGGTGTGGTCCAGGAGATTTGAGAAGCATGGGTGTGATAAAGAAATCCCACATTTATGACCAGACTTCCTGCAGACTGCTGACCCACACTGTGAGCACCAAAGAAAAGTAGAGGCTGTTTCCGGAACCCTCTCTTCTTGAGACTAAAGAATGTCTGCTGGGGAAGGGCTGGCCCAGGGGCAGTGGCTAGGCACTAGCTGAAGGGGAGCCATTTATGTGATGAACAGGTAGCACGAAGGCACGAGAGGTGGTCAGCCTGCATGTGGCGTTCCTGTCTGAAATGCAGGAAAATGGGGTGGCTTTCTATTTCAAAACCCCAGAAAGACTTTCTGTACTTAAATGTCCCCATAACTGGCTGGAGCCAGGATGCAGCCTTCTCTGTGTAGAAGCAAACTTGACCAGCTAGAGGGTCAGTGCCAAGCCTTTCCCCCTTGACTCATGTGACACCTACTTTCTGAATACGCTCTGGGTACTAGGTACTGCATTGGGTGCAGACAGATGTTCCTTACCAGGTGCAGACAGATGTTCCTGTGTCCAAGGAGCTCTAATTTTGCAGATGGAGGCTGTGAGGCCTATGACCAATAAATTCATGTGCAGATAGTCTATTATGGGATGTAGGATGAATCCCACTGGCCAAAGAGATGGAGAGTGTGGGCTGAGGATGCTAGTTAGGGCTTCCAAGGCGGGCTTTGGGGGGGGGGGGAGAAAAACAGAGAGAGACACAGTGAGAGACACAGAGAGAGACATACAGAGAGACACGCAGAGAGACAGTGATCCCTGTGAAAAGAACAAAATGAACTGGAAGCTGATGGAGGGGAATGTTCTAGGCAGAGAAACCTCTGAGACAAAGGGATGTAAGTCAGAGGAGCTAGGTGCCCACAGCAGTGGAAGGCACTGTTTGGGGTGGGACCCACAGGGTCAGGACATGGGGGAGGGGGTTGTCAGAAAAGTAGGCTGTGCCCTGGCTGTCTGAGTAAAAGCAGGATGAAATCTCCTTTGCCTTTTAAATTCTGTAATATTTTTTCCCTGCTTTAAACCACAGCTCTGAGTGTTTCATTGAGGCTCAAATGCAGAAGCCAGGGGTGAGAACAGAAGCCAGGAAGCCCATGGCAAGCACTGTGTGAGGCAGAGAGGACGGTGGCAGGGCCTGTGGCGAGGGTGGAGGCAGTAGCTGGATGTGCTTGGGACTTTCTTTTCAGTGCCGAGGACAGAACCAGGTGTGGGGTTACTCCTGTTCTCAGCTCAGAGCTAGTCTCACCTAGGACACAAACCTAGACAGGTCTCCTAGAGACTTTCAATATCAAGCTGAGGTAGGAAAACATACCACCAACCTCGGGCTCTGTCATCCTATGGGCTGGGTGGGTGGGGGTGGGGTCCAGACGGAGAAGAATGGAGAAGGAGGACTTAGTGGAAGCATCCCTCAGTCTCTCTCTGCTTCCAGACTATGGAGTCAATGTGACTAGCTGCCTCAAGCTCCTGTTGTCCCACTTTACCATGGCAGACTGTACCATCAAATCGTGCCCTCCCTTCTGAAGAGGAAACTTCTAGTGTCTTTGGGAAGTTATGTCAAATGATGTTTTGCTGGGGCACACAAGTGAAAGGATTCTCTCTTACTAAGCAAACATGTGAAAGATTGTTTTCCTGAAGCAGACACAGATGAAAGGATGCTTTGATATAGCAAACACGTGAAAGGACCTGTGATGAAGGAGTGTAACTATGAGCCCACAGACAGTGGGAGATGAGCCCTGAGCCTTGGTTTGGTTTACTCTGCCTTGCTATTCTTCACTATTTTTTTTTCCGCTAATGACACACATGTATTGGTTTGCCTTATATAGTGTTGTTGAGCTCAACGTGTGATAAAGCCACCATTGAGAGAAACCCACCCAAGGACTGGGTTCCTGTGGCAGCTTGCAGTTGAAATCAGTTTCTCTTCAGGACTGTACTACAGTTGCTGGTTTGTGCTTGGTGTCTGTCTGCCCAGCGGACTGGTCTGCAGCTGCTGAGTTCTATTTGGTGTTTGCTATGGGACTGAACTGCTGCCCAATAAGATAGAGTTCAGCCCGCAAAGAACTATTGCTGAACAGGTCCACTTCCCCCATATCTTAATAATTCTTTTCTTCCACTACCCCTGCTGGGTGGTGGGCTAGAGGGGTTGAACCCTTGTTAAAAGTAGGTTGCAAACATTTATACCTACACCCTTCCTTTCTTCCTTCTCTCCAATCAGTCCCTCCCCTTTTTCTGTTAGCATTTCTTCTAGGCTCCACCTACAGTTACCTGGCAATAACCAGGTATGTCTGACTCACTATAAAAGGGGCTGCTTGCTCTCTCCTCATACTCTTGCTCTCTTATCCTCTTCCCCCTCTGTTCCTTCTCCCTGCATTCCCCCTCTCTCTCCACATGTTCATGGCCAGCCTCTATTCCTCTCCTCTCCTCTCCTCCCCTCTCCTCC
Source organism: Mus minutoides (assembly GCA_902729485.2). NCBI lineage: Eukaryota > Metazoa > Chordata > Mammalia > Rodentia > Muridae > Mus > Mus minutoides. The sequence goes on from CACVCL010034480.1 coordinate 31,374, forward strand.
CCTCCCNTCTATCCTTCCTCTATCTCTCCCTTCATTCCTCTCATTCCTCTCCTTCCTTCCTTCCTTCCTTCCTTCCTTCCTTCCTTCCTTCCTTCCGTGAGTTGCCTTTATCAGGTATTTGGTCATAGCAGTAAGAAAAGTAGCCCTGGACCTTGTGTGTGCTAAGCAGGGTCTCTCCCACTAAACTGTTCTCCTCTGCATGAGTTTTGAAGGGCAAGCTGGCTGGATGTCCTCCTGGGATGTGGGAAGGGAGAGAAAGGGTTAAGGACTTTTGGCCACTGAGAGAAGCAGGAAGGGCGGAGCTGTGGCTGGCAGAAGTGGCTAGACCTGCTGGGACAGTGAGTTAGAGTTGGGGGAGCTCACTTTAGAACAGTGCACATTTGCACCAGCTACTCTCTCGACAAATGGGACGATCTGGCAGAGTTGGGCCGGCTGTCTGCTTGGCTCTCCTCAGTAGGAACTTGGCAGTTTGTGCTGAGACAGGTGTGCTTCAGCTCGCTCCCAGGGAGCACCTGTCTGCCTCCGAGGACTGGCCAGGGAGCTTAGGGACCATAAAGAGCAGCACGTGCTCCTCAGAGCACCACAGGCTCCTTCAAACAGTGCTGGATTCACCCTGGGGGTCCGTGAGGGGAAGGGAGGGAGGTGTTAAATCTGGAACTCTGTCACTCTTACAAGTTCCCAGCTGGTCTGAGACACTCTGAAAGGGACACTGCTCAGGGGCTTGTGGTTCTCTATGACCCATGACCAAGGATGGCCATGTATGTATTTTATTTTATTTTCCTCTTCAGTACTGGGGATCGACTCTAGAGCTTCCAGAGTCCCTGGCGTGCTTAAGCTTGATATCACTAAGTTTATACCCAACCCATTTTATTTGATTTGATTTTACTTTATTCTATTCACCTGTGGGGGTGGGATATGCATACAGTACTGCACACTTGTGGGGGTTAGGAGGACAATTTGGGGGAAGTCAGTTCTCTCCTTTTAAGATGTGGAACCTGGGCATCCAACTCAGGTTGTCAGATTTGACAGCAGGTGCCTTTACTGCTGAGCCATCGCACCAGCCCTGGTTTTTATTTTGACATTAAATTGCCCGGGCAGGCTCCCAAACTGTAATCCTCCTGACCCATGGTTGTCAATCTATCCAAATAGCTGGCATGCCGGGCCTGCATGGCCAGGCCCCTGCATTTTGATTAGGCTAGGGGGAGCAGGAGGGGACTTGAGGGTTCCTAGGCCTTCAGGCAGATTGTTTGGCAGACACTGGCTTTCCTTGGTCAAGGTCATCAGCAGTTGGTGTCCAGAGCTGAGCAGAGAGGCGGGGAGGCTGTCTCTGGCAGCCCCTCCGAGGAAAAGAGCTAATTCCCTGCAGCCAGCTGAAAAGGCTCGCGCAGGATTTCTTATTTATTTCAATTAAGCTCAGGGCTCATTACGCAGCCCCACAGCTCCCTGCTTTCCCAGGAGGAGCTGAAAGCACATTTCCATATGTCTCTCCAGTTTGCAGAGTCCCAGGGAGCAGGGCAGCAGGGACCCCAGCCGAGGCTCTTCCTTCTCGCAGAGCCCCAGGTAAAGACAGGACCTTGGCTGCCTGTGAGGAACTTGTTTGCTCTTTTTATTTTTCTTTCTGACCAACAAACCAGTTCTCTGTACATCTGGTTTGCATTTTCTTCTAGAGTTCTGCCAGAAACAGTTGTGGAAACAATGTAGCCCCGCATGGCTACGGTTATCCATGGCTCTGGAATTCTCCAGCTGTCCCATAGGGCCCCATGTTAAGAGACAAGGAATTCCTTCCAGTGAACTTAGCAGACTGTGGAAACACTGCAACACTGCTGTTGGGCCCTCAAGAGCACTGTCTAGCCTGCAGAGGTGTGCTGCGGGCCATGGTCCACTAGGCTGTTTGGCCCAGTCTTGAGTGCTTGCCACCATTCCCTCATTTATACAGCAAGAATGGCCTTCTTGGTCTAGGAATGGAGCAGAATAAACAGTTATCACCATCGTAAAGTTCACCCTCTACGGATGAGCAGGTGGCTAATCCATGGCTTCTCACCAATTAAGATGGGGTAGCGATGTTTTTGTAGCCCTGCCGCTCTCTGACTGTGGGCAAGGACCTGCTATATCCCCTCTTTATCTCAGGGTCACGGTCCTACTCAGAATGGTTTGTGTGTGTCCTTTGAGCAAGACTGAGTTGAGCGTCACTGTTTAAGCAGTATGTTACCCAACCTCCTCTCTTGGATGGCACATCACACCAAAGGGCAAGGGAGCAAGAGGGAGAGGCTGGCATGCTGTGAACCAGAGTCTGGAGGAAACAAGGGCAGGGTGATTGCTAGAAAGGCAGGATGGGTGACAAAGGGCAGGGTGACAGAAAGGCAGGATGGGGTGCGAAGTGGATGGGTGTTAGGGATGCTCATCCCTCCTGCTTTCACTTTTAGATGTTTGCCTGTCTGTGCCTGGAGCAGACTTTGTGGATTAGGTTTCTGAGTAGAGGTTGGTGCTGATAGTGAAGGGAAGGGGTGTGCAACACTGTTGGTTTAACAGGGCCACCGTTGAGAATGGCCACATAGACATCATTTTGTAATGTAAGTTCTTCACCTTCTGGTTCTGGAGGTTGGAAGTCTGAGATCATGAGTTTGGCTGGATTGACACAACCCTTTGAGGATTCCCTAGATGTCTCTCATGGGCACAGGTGGCTTGCTAGCCACCTTTGACATCTCTTGGTGTCTGTTCATTCACTCCCATGTCTTCTTTCACCTTCCCATGATATTGTCCCTCTGTCTGCATGGCCTGTTTTTACAAGGACAGCAGTTATTCCCATCTGTGTTGGAAATCTTGAATGAGAATGGCTCCAGTGAGCTTGCATGTTTATTTGGTTCTCAGTGGAACTGTTCTGGAAGGATTAGGAGGTGTGTCATAGAGGTGGGCTTTAAGGTTTCAAAAACCCATGGCAGGCCAATCTTGTTCTCCCAGCCTCTCTACCTGTGAATCAGGATGTAAGCTCTTAGCTATTGTTCCAGAACCATCCTTGCCTTCTGCTGCATTCCCTGCTATGACGGCCACGGACTGAGACTGTAGGCAAGTCCTTAGTTAAATGCTTTCCTTTATAAGTTGTCTTGGTCATGCGGTCTCTTTACAGTAATAGAGCAGCAGCTGAGTAGGAGCCACCCATACAGGACCTTAGCATTTTGGAGTTGAATTTTGACCTACAACCAAGCCAGAGAGTAGTGACTTTCTCTAAGATGGTGGCAGGAGTTAGGAATCGGGATGAACACAAGAGGGGTTAAGAAATCGAGTTCAGCAGGATTGAGAGATTGGTCAGATGTTAAGGGTGAAGAAGAGGAGTCTCAAACTTCATCATCAGGTCACTGATGGAAGGTTGCTGTGGTCTGGATGCTGGTGTCTCCTAAGAAGTGGGTGCTTTGGGAACTGATGATTCTGAGGGCTCTTTCCTCAAGTCTTGAATTAGTGTACTCACAAAAGCCTCCAGTGAGCCTGTGCCTCTTGTGCCGTGTGGGCACATGGAAGCAAAGAGCCTCTAGCAAAGCAGAGAGTGGCTCTCTCCAGGATCCACTGACTCCTGTCTGGGATTTGCTGGCTTCCAGAACTAGGGATAAGAAACATCTGTGTTTGTAAATTTGCCAGTCAAAGGCGTTTTGTTACAGTGGCAGAGCTTTATTAGTCTAGGACTCTTGGTGAGCAAGTACGTGGTTCTGTGGGTCTGGGACCAGGCTGGGGAGTTTTAGTTCATACCAGGCCCAGGTGTGTCTGTCGCTGGGCCAGGTATGTCTGAGGAGGGGCCAGATCATAGAATCCTGGTGTCCAGCAGGGGGAACATGTGGTAACATGTGACACTCAAGGTATTGTAGTCTGTCTACCCAAACCAAGATGGGCCATGAGTGTAAAATATCCACCCAGTGTATGATAGTAGGAAAACAATTGGATTAATTTTTACTACTATTTTGTATCACATTTGGGCCAAATAAAACACACAGCTAAGACATTCATCTATTCATTTTACTCTTTTGAATGTGGCTACAGAGAAAAAAGTTTAAAATTATACATGTGGCTCACATTAGAGTTCAAATAACAATCTCTCAGACAGTGCCGGCGGCTTCATGTTGGTTTCCGGAGCCTTTATTCCAATACTGTCTTCTTCTGGAAGCATCTTGACCACTCCAGCTAAAGATAGTTCCCGCTGGCATTTCATTTCTACAAGCTGTTTCCATGTTCCTTGAAGCAGCTCTGCAGTGACGGTATCTGGGTTTGCATCTGTCTATAACTTGATCCAAGAGTTTCTGTCCTCTCTTTTCTCTCTCTCTCCCTGACCAGAAGCCTGTTAGTCTCTTAGAGCAGGGGCCTTGACAGAGTGACAACATGAACTCTGGAGGCCCCCAGCAGCCACGGAGGAGTCTTGGGAGGGTTGCTGAACAGAGGCTAGAGTGGAGAGTTGGTGGTTTTTGGGACTCGGGTTCATAGAGTTAGGAATCTCTCACATACTGAGAAGGCTCTGTTCTTCTGCTGGATAGTGAAGGCCCAGTGGCCTCAGAGGAAGAGATGGCCACAGGCCTGGGGCCCATGTTACCTCACCTTCAGGACCTGGTTTATCATGGGCCCACTGTGTTAAAAGACCCCCCAAAACTATTTTTGTTTTCTCCTTGTTTCTCCCTTGCCCAGAGCTCTGGAACCAGCTGTGCTGCTCCCGAGGGATGTTCTAAGCCACCGTGATTGGCTGCATCCAAGGTCTCTCTTCTTCCTTCCTTGCAGTAGATGGGTGTTGGATCTGGTCCAGCCTGCTCCTCACAGGGGCTGGGGTGAAGCAGCAGCCTGGCCCTCACCTTCCTTCCTCTTGGCAGCTCAGGATTGATCTGGCTGTCTCATTCCCTGTCCTTCATTGATAGGTGAAACATGGAGGGGCAGGTTTGCTGGGTTCTGCCACACCTGACTGAGGGAGAGTTTGGTGTGCCAGTCCTGTGAGAGGAGGGGTAGAAGGTGACGTTACATCACTATGAAGACCTCACAAGTCTTCAGCCTCTGCCAGCCATTGGGAACACAGAGTGAGTGTCACTTGGCAGTATTTGGTGATACAACCTGTCCTAATATCCCTGCCCTTCTGGGTTACCAGGTGCGACATTCATTGAATGAAGCATGATTTTCAGTCAGGACTTTTGCCAGTGAGACTGACCTGAGGGAAGGAGCTGAGGCTGGGGACAAAGTGGACCTTGCTCAACATTCTTCTTTTTGAGGCCGTGTCACAGGCACATACTTCAAGGCCAAGGCTTAAGGGAGAATGCTTCTAGTGGGAGGTGACTCTAGGAGACATGAAATGGGCAGGGTGGTGTTACTGTAGGGAGATGTGGGCTCAATCCAGGGGAGATCACTGCCCCAGCCACTCCAGAGGGGAAGCTGAGGGGCATATCCACCTCTTACACCCACCAGCACCCTTGGGGGTGTCTGCTCTGTGACAGAAGATTGGGAAAGTAGGAAGACTCAGACAAGGCCTCTGCCTGTGGGACATCCAGGGTGAGGTTCTGTGATAGCCCCGAGGGAATGCAGCTCTGTGGCTGGGGAAGTGGTGTTTGTCCTTCACCTACTTCAGCCTTCATCTTCCTGCTGTCCTTAGTGCTGGTATCTTTTTAGAGCCTCCTAGGGCAGAGAACCAGCAGCTTGGGCAGGAGCTGGGGGTATGTGGCTTCTCTCCTTAGCATCACCCTTTTAGAAACCCTCACCCTGGCTAGCAGTTTGACAGCTGGGGGTGACACTGAACCACACACAGCTGGGGGGGGGGTTGAGTCTGTTCACTCAGGGTGCCCTTTTGTTCCCTTTGTTACCTCGAAGAATTCTAAAGAGCTGGGCCTGGTGGCTCAAGCCTGTGAAAGTGGCTACTTAGGAGGCTGAGGCAGGAGGATGAGCAGTTCAAGGCCAACCCGGGCAACTTAGAACCTATGAGAATAAACAGACTAAAATGAGGGCTGCAGATACTCTTCAGTGGTCCTCATGTGCTTGCCTAGCATACACGCATCCTGGATTCAATCCCCAATATCATAAAAACCAAGCAAAACAACACAACAGAGAAAAAAACCCAGAAACGCCAAAGAAGAACAATGAGGGGGGACAAAGGAGAAGCCCCCCTCTTCTGTTGCAGTAAGCCAGTCTCAATGTGACCATTCCCTCTAAATCCTGTCACTCTGGGGCACTGGTACTCAGCACCCTTGTTTTAAAAATGGACAGAGTGAGGTCCAGGGATAAAGATGAGTTTCTCACCGCTGGGCAGCCAGAGACTACAGAAGTGAGATTTGAACATGTAGCTACTCGGTCACCCAGCCAGAGATCAGCACAGCAGCGGCAATGAGGCAGGAGGTAAGGAGGGGTGAGGGAAGGCTGGAGAACAGTGAAGAGTATCACTTGGGGCCACGGCTCATGAGTGTTTGTTCCAGCTTCCTGTCCAGTTAGCTTTCCTCATCTAGAGACTGGATGCCAAGGCCAGGGGGGGCATGCTAGTGTTTGGCTGAGACTGAGGTCCTTGTGAGTCACAGGCCATGTTCCAGGTCGGGGGTGTAAGAGTCCTGAGCTTGGCAGACACACATTTGCTTCTGCATCTCAGAGACTCCCTTAGCAAAGCGCCTTCAACCTAAAGAGGACATGGAGGCTTAATTGTGGCTCAATCCTCGGTTTGCTGTGGAGAGTCAGCATGGGTGTCAGTTATGTTTGTGACCCTGGGAACAGTAGGGATAAGATGTCTCTTCCTCTTTCTTTCTCTCCCTCCCTCCCTCCTTTCTTTTTTCCCTTCCTTCTTAGGCAGGCTCATGTAGCTCCATTGGTTTTGAACTTAGTATCTAGCCAATGATGACCTTGAACTTCTGATTCTATCTCTACCAAGGGTTGAAATTGTATGTATATATTACCACATCCGTGTGTGTGTGTGTGTGTGTGTGTGTGTGTGTGTGTGTGTGTGTACATGAATGTGTGGAAGCCAAAATCAGAATTGGGTATCTTCCTCAATCACTTATCCACTTTATTTATTTATTTATTTATTTATTTGTATTTATTTAATTTATTTTGAGGCAGGGTCTCTCACTGAGCCTTGAGCTTTATGGTTTAGCTAGGCTGGCTGGTCAAGAAGTCCCAGAGACTCTCTCAGTTCCTCCTCTAGCTCCTTAGCACTTGGACTATAAATGCATGCCACCATGCTCAACTGCTTATATACACACTGGGGAACCTGAACTCAGCCCTCACTCTTTGCATAGGGAACGCTCGACTAAGCTGTGAGAAGTGCGGACTGTAAGTCCTCACTACAGAATTCATTACTGAAGGTAAGAAAAGGAACGAAGTCTGACGATACAGAACGATTCCGAGAACACAGAAGACTAGAGTAGAGGATGGTCTGGACTCAAGTGTGACAGAAACAGACTGTCAAGGTCGCACCCCAGAGTCTCTCCTGTACCTCTGCGATCGTACGACTTACCTATGTTTGGATCTTCACAGTAGGTGGGGTTTGAACCAGGGGAATCTGCCTGTGTTTAGGGCTGCCCAGCCTGTTGGAAACTTGGCCAGCTCCCAGTGCTGATCTGCACATTCTCCCTGTGGAGGGTCAGGGAGTGAAGCGTTGAGCTTGGAGGAAGGCTTGACCTGCTCTGCTGTGCATCATGTATGAAAAGAAGCTGTAGGCGATGGGAAAAATGACCAGGTTCATGGCTGGGACCAGAAACCCAAGTTTACAGAACAGGTGGTCAGCAGGCCGGGCTGCCAAAGTTTATATTTGCTCAGTCTGGCAGCTGAGATGGATGCGGTCTGTCCCTGGGTCATGGTTGGCCAACTTCTAATCCAGTGAATTCTAGGGTACTGTTGGTTTGGTTTTTCACTTTATATGCAGTCCTTTAATTCCTCAAAAGCATTGATAGGGGAAGAGTTATTACTCTTTGACAAATCTGAACACACTAAGGATGGGGGGTCAGGGGGGGTGAAGTAGCCTGTCTGTTGCTATAGAGATGGAAAGGAAGGAGCTAAGTTTGAATCCAGGGCTGTAGCCTAAGCCTTGCATTGTACCCAGAGGTTCTTGTATGGGGGCCAATGCTTCCAGCAATCTCATGAAAAAAAAAAGGCACAGGGGCTGGAGGGATGGCTCAGCAGTTAAGGGCATGTAGCACTCTAGCAGAGGACGTGGATTTGGTTCTCAGCTCCCACATGGTGGCTCCCAGCCACCTATTGCCTTAGTTCCAGGGAACTGGGCTGTCTTCCGGTCTCTTCAGGCCTCTGCAAGCACATGGATGCAGCCACACACACACAAACACAATAAATGATGAATAAGTCTGAAACAAACACCCCCCCCTCCAAACTAGGCACACAAGAGGGGCCTTCCTGCTTGTCCACTCATTCCAACACCTCTGCAAACAGCTGCTGTAAATCTCATTTTACCTGAAGAGCAGGAAGCAAGCTGTGACATAATGATCATGGTGGATTGATGTGACCTCATCCTGGGGATGACCCTGAGCCTCTGGTTTAATTTCGGTGACTTTTCTAGAGCAGGTGGCAGTAGCTACTTATTTGCTGTGTAAGACTCCAGTGACCTAGCCTGGCCTCATCTAGTAGATGTGATGTGTGCAAGTCAAGGGCAGTAGATCTCACCTAGCTATGGATGGGCTGGGGGGAACGTCATTTGGCAGTGTCCAGAGATAGCTTTGGTGGTGTCACAGTGGTGGTGGAGGAGACTCAAGGCACTTGGTCACATCCTATGCAGGTCACAGGGTAGCCTCTCAAAGCAGAGACTAAGCTGAGAGAAATGTAGGATGCAAAGGTTCTGTTGGTCCGTGCTCTGATAGCAAAGTTATCACGTTATAAATATACTTCTAATTGTTCTGAGGTCTTCTACATGAAGGCCAAGGCTGCAGAGGCTCCAGTGCTGGACAAGGGCTGAGACTCTGCTTCCAAAGGCATCTTAGC